>JAQZBX010018800.1:0-34297 GCA_029593785.1 Cabassous unicinctus | reverse complement strand
CGCCCCCCCCCCCAGCACCACCCTGCCTGCTCACACACCTGTGCCAGAGGGGAGCCCACCCCTCCCAAGGCAGCTTTCACACGGGGGACAGTTTTGCCTGTTGGAAGATGCCTCCTTTCCTCGGGGCTCGGAAAGAAAGGAAATACCCTCACCCAGCTCTCCACAATTCCCGCAGCAGCTCGCGCTGTCCTTGCCTCCTGGACTGAACCCCCTCAACCTTTAGGTCCCAGCTCTGGCATCACATCCTCAGGAAGCCTTCATAGTCTGGGCCCCTCCAGCCCCTGGGGTTCCCTCTCCACACCCCTGAGCACGGGGCATCTCCCCACTGCATAGCCAGCCCCTCCTCCAAGGGCCTCTATGCCTAACACAGGAGAGGGCTCCTCCCTCCTCCCCTCCCCCAGGTGGAGCTGGGGACCACCCTCTCTGACCTCTGACCTCAAGTTTGGCTTCTGGCCAAAGGTGAGCCCGTAGATCTTGGTGAGATAGTTGGCAGCAAAGTCCACGCTGATCAGGGTGTTGGGCAGGAATCGGGGTGCCAGGGTCAGCTGGAAAGGGAAGCATGGGGCAGAAAGACCCAGAAGGGAGAGGCAGGGGCTGGCCCTGGGCCCCCTGGCTGCCTGATGCTCATCTGGGCCCCTTCAATTGGTCTCCTGCCTGCAACCAGAGCCCCTTTTCTAAAATGGAAACTTGTCCCACTCCCCTGATGAAACAAAAACCAAACCTCCGATGTCCACCCACAGCCCTCAGTGTGGCAGCCGAAGCCCTCTGTGGCCCGCCCCTGCCAGTCCTCTTGGTCTCTCCTCATTGCTCCCCTACACCCTGTGTCCACGGTGAGCCACCCAGGCCTCCCCAGCCCCATCCCAGGTCCACCCTCCACTCATTCAGTGGTCACTGAGTGCTACAGCAGCAGCCCGGGCACAGCCCCGGGTGCTGGACGTTCCTGCCCCACACCCCACAGAGCCTGTATCTCTAGAGGAGACCATATACACAGCAAGAATAAACGCATCCAAGTGTCAGCTGCTGTGCAGAGAATTCAAACAGGCTGATGACAGAAGGATGGTTTGGGTGGCCTCGTGGCACCAGAAATGCTAGCAGAAGGAAGAGCGTCCGGGTCGAAGCCCTGCATGGGGAGAAGTCCAGTGCACTTGGGCGGCTGGACGGAGGGAGAGGGAGGGACGGGGGGGAACGAGTGCCAAGGGGCAGGTGGGGCGACAGGGAGGAGTGTGGACCCCATTCCACGCCGAAGGGGAAGCCACTGCAGGGGTCTGAAGCAGCAGGAGGGAACAGACAGTGTGGATGGGGGCACGGGTCTTAAATGATCACTTGAGCTGCTCTGAGGAGAATGGGGAGGCAAAAGAGGAGCAGGGGTGTCCAGGTGGGGGACGGTGGCGCCAGCGCTGGCAGAGAGATGGGGACTTGCCATGGGGCTGGATGGGGTGAGGGAGAGCACTGCATCCAGGAGCACTCCTAGATTCTTGGCTTGGACTAATGGAGCTGTAGGCAGTTGGTGACGCCCTTTACGAGAAGGAAGATTAGGTTTGGAGGCCATGGGCAGGAACTGGCACTTCTCCTTGGGGTGAGAGATGTGCATTAGTCATCTTAGGGGAGAGGTCGGGCAGGCAGGTGGATCTTTGAGCCTTGAGTCCCTAGGAGTGGAAAGGGCTGAGACTGACATATGGATGAGGCTGTGGTATAGGGATGGGAGTTAAGCCCAAGGAGTGGATGGGTCAGCTCAGGAGAGTACAGAGAGAGAAGGGGCCTATCAAATGTTTTGAGACTGAGTGGCTTTGTGCCTTCACTCACGCTGGCCCCGCTACTGCAGTACCTTCCTCCTCGGGGGTCCCTGGCTGAAATCCTGTTAACCTTCATGGTCCTGCTCAAATGCCATCTCCTCCAGGAAGCCCTCCAAGTTCTTTCCACCTATATCCTGTCCGCCTTGGCCTCTGTCTTCATTATCTGGCCATATACCACCCTGGATTACAGGTGTGGGGTCTGTGTCTATGCACCCCCCACACACACACACACAGGGCCATGACTAAACAGCCTTGGGACCCAGTGGCCAGCCCAGAAGAGGCCCTGGTGTAAGTTCACTGAACTCAGTCGAAGACAACACCCAGGGGACAGGGCAGCACACCTCCACCCTGCCCCAGGCCCCTCACCTTGTTATTGGCCAGGTACAGGTAATTGAGATTGGTCAGGTGCTCAAACGCCTCCTCTGGGAGCCCTTCAAATGACAGGCATCGGTCAGAGCCCTGGATGAAGGAGATGCTACGGGGGAGCATGCCAAGCACTGACCTGCCCGTCCCCCAAGCCCACCCACTTGCCAGGATGGGGGAGGTTCGACTGATTCCCTTCCCAATCAGTCCCAAAGGCCTGCCCGGCCCCATTTTCGTTCCCTTGCTCAAATGGGCCTAAGCTTGGAGGTGGAGGCAGTGAGTGTTTGCTGAGTGACTGATCTTCACCCTGCTGGCGGCAGCCTCAGATGGGATCCATCCCGTGAAGTCAGGCCATAGGGCAGAGGACCCAGCCTGACCCTTCCCTCCAGGAAGAAGTACTCCCCTCTGGTGTAGCCCCAGGGGATCAGAGCCTCGCTTCACAGCCAGCCCCACTGGCGGGGTGGGTGGGGCGAGCTGGGAATGGCTCGGTGCAGGGCCGGACTGCTGGCCCTAGCCACCCCCGTTCTGCTACCTGGCCCGCCCCTGCCCATCCAGCAGATGCAGCGTCAGGACTCAGCTGTCGCTGGGCGCTTGGCCAGCCTGGTCCTTCTCCAGGCCTGAGGCCGCCTCTGACAGTTCCAGGCTCCAAGACCCTCAGCTGCTGGGAGTCACCCAAGTATCGAATGAGAGGGAACAGTTATATAAACTGTAGAGTCTCCTCTCCTCGGAACACCCTGCTGCTGCTTAAATGATGTTACTGGGAGTTTCTGGCAATGCGAGAAATGCTACTGAGATCATTGCTAAGTGACGTGAAGCAGGTTATGATATCTATAGTATGAGCTCAGCTATGTATTTAAAAACCCAAAGGAAAGACTAGATTGGATTGTGATGCTGGTTACATAACTCTAGAAACTTACCAAAACTCATCACATCATACCTTTAAATTGTATACATTTTATGGTATATAAATTACACATGAATAAAGCTGTTTGGGGAAAAAAAAGGAAGAACTATACCAAAATGTCAATAGCATCAATTCCAAGTGGCAGAATTGAGTGGTTTTCTCTCTCATTTTCTTTTCCACATTTTCAAATTTCTATTGTAATGATATATTATTTTTATCATCAGAAAAAAATTAACTTTTTATTATTTGAGGACTCTACAACTCTTTTGATTCTAAAGACTTTCTGTGAGTTGAGGATTCTGTGACAAACACCATGGGAATCCAAGCTTTGAAGCCCCTCTCCTGACCCGACTTCCCGAGTCTCAGGCTGGTGGGTTCCAGGTTCTGCAGGGCCATCCCGCCCCCATGGGGACCCCTCGCCTGGTGTCCCCAGGCTGGGGCTCTGGGAGACCCCTCACCTCGGGAAGTCAGGCGGTTGTTCTGGAGGTTCAGAGTCTCCAGCCGTTGTAGCCGAGAGAGCTCGTCCGGGTAGATCTTCTCCAGCTGGTTGTTCTGGGGGGGCAGGGCAGGGCACTGAGGAGACAGCACCAGCCTGGGGAGTGCACGGGGCTCCTGCCCCACTAGAAGCCCACCCCACTTTAGGCCACAGGCCTGGGAGCCAGGCCCTCTGCTGGGCACCTCCCTTGACCCACCTCTAGGAGCCCACAGCCGAGGACTGTGGGAGGTTCAGAGCTGCCCAGAGCTGAAGCTGCTGTCTCCCTCCTGACCGGCAGCCTGCCGTGTTCCCAAGTGATGACAGGCGCCCCCACTCCCGAGCCAGAAACCACTGTGGCTCCCTCCCATGGTCCTGCTGCCCCCAGTCCCCTTGGGAACCTTTAAAGCCTGGGTCAGGCACCACCTCCTCCAGAAGTCTTCCTGGGCCCCACAGCACTAACCCTTCTGAGTCACTACTACCTGTTTAGTTCTCTGCCTCCCCACAGGCTGTAAGCACCTCAAGGGCAGGGTGTGGCCTCCCTGCACCCCTAGTATCCCACACAGGGCCAGAGGTGCCCAGTAGGTACCCAGAAATATGTTATTAAGAAATGAGAGTGAAAGAACAAACAATAAGCGTTGAGTCAACTTGTGCCTTTTCCTCATCGGCTACCCTGGACTTGGGCTTCCACCCAGTGCTGGGGGACCGTGGGTGGGTCACTTTCCTCACTGGGCCTGCCTCTCCTTTGGAAATGGGTCAAACAGCAACTCCCTCTCCCCCAGGGATGCCCCAGTGGCCCACAGTCCCCGTCTGGAACGCCACTTCCCCCTTCCCAGGGTACCAGATGCCAGCCTGGCCTTCAGGCCTGTGGCAGTTCCCAGATCCCCAGCAAGGGAAAGCACTCTGCCCCCCGAGCCCCCAGAGTCTACTTTGCTCAGCCTGCAATGGGGCCTGAGGTGCCCTGACTGTCTTTACTCAGAGGGTCGGCTGCTGGTCAGTCTGTGGCCATTTTCAGAAGGAGCCTGACTCAGCCTCCTGGGCCTCCGCCCAGACTCCTCTGTGTGCTCTGAGGCTGGGCTATCAGGACGGGGATGCCACACGGGGGCGGGGGGCAGGACTCCATGTGTCTGATCTGCCCTAACACCCTATATCTGGGAAGGGGGAAGCCAGGAGTGTTGGGGTTCCAGGAAAGCAGGGCATTGAGAGTATTGGGGTCCTGGGATGGGCCCCATGAGTGGTGGGGAGCAGCCCGCGGTGACCACTGGCACAGCGCTAGCCTCACCTGCAGGGACAGGTGGTTGGTGAGCTCAGGCAGGTCTCCCGGGAACTCACGCAGGTCGATGCCGCCACAGTCCACGACACCCTCCTGAGAGCAGGCACAGTCACGGGGGCAGTCAATAGTGGCTGGGCCAGAGATTGGCTCCTCGGGGCTCAGGACCAGCACTGGCCCCTCCCCAAACTCGTTCTCCTCGGGGCTCAGGCTGTGGGCACCAGCTCGGCCGAAAGCAGAGGCCCTCGCTGCGAACACGCGTCCCAGCTGCTGCGGAAAGAGCAGCAGGAGCAGCAGCACCCCGCTCCGGGCCATGGTGCCTGCAGGAGGGGTCGAGTCAGACTCACCTTCATGCCAGGGCCAACTTACCTGGCAGGTACGGTCGGCACAGGGGCGAGGGCCCATGGAAGTCATAATGCAGCCTTCCTGAGCACAAGGCAGGGCCCGGTGTGGTGTGCCCCCACTCCCCATCCCACACCCCCAGCTGATGTGCCCACCCTCCCCATCCCACCCTCATCAGGGCTGCTCTCTGGCCAGGGATAGGGAGGGTGATGAGATGAAGGCCTGTCCTTTGGCAGGTCTGCAAAAGCTCCCCTAACTCTCACCAGGCCTACAGCCAAGCAAGCTAGGCTTTTTCTAGCAGCATTTCATAATTCCTCCCAAAATACTCCCATTTCAAAGCAGGGGAAGCTGAGGCCCAGGAAGGGCTGTCCTTTGCAGGGCTTGGCCTGGGCTTTGCTGAGCTCTTGCTGCTCTGGTGCAGGCAGTGCCGGGAGCCCCTTCCATCCTCCAGCAGTCGCAGGCCATGGCAGGCTCCCAGCACCGGCACCGCTTGCCTCAGCTCTTCAGTTTGCCATTCTAGGAGCTTCAGGACTTTGTCTTTGTCCCTTTTCCAATTCCCTCACCCACTCACCCGCAGTTATACAGGACTCTTTAGGAGTTCCTCCCTCCAGGCCTTTGCACATGCTGTTCCTTCTGCCTGGAATGCCCTTCTTCTCTCTTGTGCAACGAGCGACTCCTCCTCCAAGAACCAACTCCACCATTGCCTTCCTGGAGAAGACTCTGAGATGCCCCAGGGCTCTCTGCACTGTGCTCCCACAGGGCTCTGAATAAACCGTTCCCTTAGCAGGAGTTGGGGTAGGCTGTGAATACGTGAACATGTCTTTCTCCCACACAGGGCTATAAGCAACTGTGTCTGGCCGTAGGCCCAGCCCAGAGCAGGGCACAGAAGAGCCATCAGTGAACAGAGCTGTGCTGCCCGTTCCCGTTCCTCATGGTTATACCCTCAGCTGCCTCACCAGGGCCCGATGTGCTTATATGACCACTGCCACCTGCAGGAGACCACTCCCCGGCATGGCCCCCTGTTGCAGCAGGGAGGGAGGTGCAGGGGATGGTCTCAGGGCTGCTGAGGAAGATGCTGGGGGGTCCCACGGTCCCAGCAGCCCTGTGGGTCCAGGTTTGGCTCAGGGATGGATCCCTGGAATTCTCTTTATAGGGAATTGCTTAGAAAACACCTCTAGGCAAACTGCCCATGATAAGTGGAGATAGGCATACATTGACTCTGGAGTCCCACGGACCCGAGTTCGAGTCCCATCTCCACCACTTACTGACTGTGACCTTGCTGGGCCTCAGTTTCCTCATCCGTACAATGCAGATAATATGTCTAAACTCCCAGCTTCTGGGAGGGGTCAGCAAGGGAACAGATGCAAAGTCCCTGGAATTGCTGCCACTACTGCAGTGCTTACAGACACCGACACGCTGGGTTAAGAAAGTAGTGGGCACAGTGGCAAGTGCCCAGGCCTCAGGGCACCCACTCAGCTGAGTGGCCAAGAGCACATGCCTCAGGCTGAGCCTTTCTCCCTACCATTAGATTGGGAACCACAACCCACAGAGCAGCTAGAAGGACCTGCCAAGGTGCTGGGCCTGTGAAATGGGAGTGTGGTGGTGATGCCGATGTCTAATTAAGAAACTAGGCTTTACAGTGGATTGAGTGGTGACCCCCAAAACACAAGGCCACTGGAATCTGTGAATGTGACCTTATTTGGAAAAAGGGCCTTTGCAGATGTAATTAAGTATTTTGAGATGAGATCACCCTGGAGTAGGGTGGGCCCTATATCTAATGATGTGTCCTTATCAGAAAAGAGAAGGGGAGAAGATGCTCAGAGGAGATGGGTATGTGAATGTGGAGGCAGAGACTGGAGTGCTGCACCTACAAGCCAAGGCAGCGCACATCGCTGGGAGCCACCAGAAGCAGGAGAGAGGCATGTGACCAATTGTCCCCCAGAGCCCTCAGAGCCAACCCTGCTGACACCTTGAGTCTCAACTTCTGGCTCGAAAACTTGAGAAAATAAATGTCTGTTGTTTTAAACCACCCAGTGTGTGGTAATTTGTTACTGCAGCCTAGGAAACTAAATTATGTAAATCCCAGCTTCCACGCCCATCCATGGGGACTATAGAACTGTCCTCGGAGGGAGACTGTGAGGAATTAGTGGGATGCATGTCCCTGCACACAGTAAGTGCTCAATAAATGTTAGCTCTTCCTACCATTAATCATGTGATATGTCCACATCCTGACCACACCACTGCCCACCCCAGAATTCCCTGCTTCTTCCTCTCCGTCATCTAGATTCTGCTATGCTCTTGATCCTGCCCAGTCCCATCTCCTCCAAGATTTTGCAGAGATTCTACCTTCCTATGAATTCCTGCTGCCCTTGTGGCTGCTGTGGGATTTTGGATACAACTTTGTCTCACTCATTAGCTCAGCCAACTCTCCCGAGTGAGGCCCCGTCTGGGCCTGGCCCCATGCTGGACACAGGGAACACGGGGGAAGTGGATAAGGTCCCAGACCCCAGTACCAATGACCACTGTCCACCCAGACTGGGTGAGCACTGAGGCTACCAGGTAAAAGGGTTTCTAGGGAGCACACGGCCCCAACAAAAAAGGTGTGAAGAGAGAGAAAAGGGTGGCAGCCTGGCTCGCTTGACCGTAAAAAACCACAAGTCCCGGGCAGACTGGGGCCCTGGCCGCTGCTGGGCAGAGAACTGGGAGCCCAGCATATCACACAGCTCCTGGGTTCCGGGACCGTCGGCAGCAACGAATGACGCTCACAGCAGCCTGGCCCACTGCCCACTGAACCATGCCCCTGATGACCAAAATGGACAATCCATCCTTGGCCAGTCTACAGACCACCATTCTCATGGAACAAATAAAACCCACTGCACCAGTTCTGGAGCCAGCAGCATTAGACCAGAGCAGGCCTCAGCCTCCTCCCTGCCCACCTGATCCCACTGCAGCCCTGGGCGTTGACCCAGGGCCCAAAGTCAATCAGGGCAGGGAGCCAGGGATAATGATCCAAGGGAAGGGGCTCTGGTCCTCACACAGCCTTGTACACTCACTGGACAAACTCCTTTTCCTCCTTCATCCTCAGCTTTGTGTCTGTAAAAATATTTGATAAATCTTATTTATTAAATATTAGCATTATGAACCATATTGAAAATATGATCATCACCATTTTAAGGATCAGGAAGCTGAGGCTCAGCATAACACAGGTGTTGAGCAGCAAAGCTGAGCTCCCATCTTAAGCATCAAGTCATGCTGCACTTCCCTGGGCCAAGCCCGGCAGAAGATGTGGGCATGGCTCCCACCTTGAAGAAACTCCCAGCCTCGAGCTGCGGTGTCCAATACGGAAGGCACTCGCCACATGCGGCTATGAGCACTTACTTGAAATGTGGCCATTCCAAACTGAGATGTGCTGTTAGTGTCAACAATAGTGTACACGGATTTCAAAGACTTAGTATGGAAAAAAAAAATGGGATGAAAAAGATCTCATCCATATTATTATTATCTCCTAAAATAGCTCAGTAATTTTATAATGATTATATAATATTTTGGATATATTGGATTAAATAAGATAAATTATTAAAATTGATTTCACTTGTTTCATTTTATTCTTTTTACATATGTGGCTTGCATCTGTGGCTCATACCCTATCTCCATTGGGCAGCCCTGGTCTAAGCTGAATAATCTCAGTGTGATCTGAGCTGTGGTGGTGGATGCTTGGCTTCCACAGGGGCCCAGAGGAGGTCTAACCTTGCCTGGAGCCACAGAGGGCTTCCCAGGAGTGATGTCTGATCTAGCCATGAAGGATGAATATCAGGCGAAAGGGATGGGAGAGGGTGATACAAGCTGGGGGGGAGGGGGCAGCACATGCAAAGGCCTGGGGGCAAGAGAGTCCATGCTGGGATCTCTCCTGAGCTCGCTAGAGTGTGTGGTCAGGGTTGGGGACTGGGATTGATGGAAGTGGGCAGGGGCCACAAGTCCAAGCCAAGAAGAGAGTTGAAGGCCAGGTTAGGGAGTGTGACCCTTATCTTAGGCAAGATGAGGTGCCAATGAAGAGCAGGAGTGTGACACAGGTTTATGCTACGTGGGGGATGGACCAGTGGGGAGTGCTCAGAGGCTGTGCAGTGATGCAGGCAGGTGATTATGAACCTGGTTTGGGTAGAGAGGGAGGAGCTGGGCTGTAGGGATGGAGAGGAAGAGCTAGATTCAAGGGAGAGACAGAAAGAATAGACAGAGCTTGGGGAGTGGTGGTCCCAGTGTCACCTCCTTCTTCTCCCAGCTTGGTCAGATGTTCCCGGGACCTTGGGATCCTGGGCAGTGCCACCACCAGGTTTGCTGTGTGATCAGAGTCACATTACTGACCCATCTGAGCCTCAATTTTCCTACCTGCTCTCCAAAGAATGTTGGGCAAGACAAGCCCTCAAGGCCCCTTCCGTGTGTCTAGCCCTGCAGGAGGTCTGTGGAGAACAGGGGAGGGAGTGGACCCTGGAGAGGAAAACTCAAACCCTCGGGACAGCAGGTGTTGGCCAAGAGGGGCAGCAGAGTCTGCAGTAAGTTTTCTGCAGGTGAGTGCTTTAGACAGAAGGTGGGCTCCCATCCTGACTGCTGTTGTGAGCCTGAATGAGTCACTTCACTACTTTGAGGCTCAGTTTCCTAGTCTAGGAAAAGGAGATGGGAGCTATCTCATGAGAATTAAATGAAATGATGTTGGTGATGTGCCCAGTCTGCTGCTGGCACCAGACAAGTAGAGCATATGTGGGATTCTGTTACCAAGCAAGTGGAGGCCTGGGACCTGCTGCCTCTCCCCTGGAGAAATAAAATTTTTTTAAAGGAGATATCGGGGATTGAACGCAGGACCTCGTACATGGGAAGCAGGTGCTTATCCACTGAGCTACATCTGCTCCCCAGTGAGAGTTGGTTTTTTCGTTTGTTTTTAGGAGGTACCGGGGATCGAACCCAGGACCTTGTACTTGGGAAGCAGGCACTCGAGCCCTTGAGCTACATTTGCTCCCGTGGAGAACTAATTCCTGTGCCCAGGAGGGTTTGAGTGGAGTCTTAAAGTAGAACTAGAAGAGGAGGAAAGAGGGAGGAAGACCCAAAGCAGGAGGTAAATTCTCAGTCCCCAGCACCGTTTTCCTCCTCCATACACTGCAAAGGGACCCAAATTCAGCAAATACTCTCTGAACATCTGCTCTATGCTAGGCCCCAAATAGCTGCATCTTGTTGTTGACTGGAATAGGCACCCTGAGACTAGGAGTTCGTTTTCCTATTTTGCAGATGAGGAAACTCGGGCACAAAGGGGCTCCCATTGTTGCCCATCCCCTGCCAACTCCTACTCCTCTTCAAAGCCCTGTACAAATGTCCCTGCTCCAGGAAGCCTTTCCTGTCCCTTGGCTCTCACAACACCCCAACCCCCTTAAGCCTTCATCCTTCAAGGCTCAGCTGAGCCTTCCCTGACTCCCCAGGCATGGAATGTGCTCAGGAAATGTTGGCTGAACGACTGAATTTGTAAAAGGTAGAGTTGAAAAGTCTACATTATCCGGTTCAGCTCCCTCAGTTCACCAGTGAGGATGTTAACGGCAAGGCCAGGACTAGACTGTGGGTCTTCTGACTCCTGCCCAGATCCTCCAGCAGGTCTTGGAGGCTGAGTAGGTGTTCTCCAAGAAGTCAAAGCGGAGGAAAGGCACTTCAGGCACAGGGAATAGCATCTGCAAAGGCACAGTGGTGGTGGTGGTGGTGGCAGGGGGTGGGTTGTTTAGGGAAGGGCAAACAGTTCCGGAGAATGGAGAAAGCAGGTTGCCAAGGGCTGAGGAGTCAGTGAGAGGGAGGCATCGAGGATTCCAAGCAGGTCATGGTCCAAGCTATTCCAGGCTTAAAGGTGCCGCCTAGCCACCCTTTTGTCACCCCCTACCCAAGGTGGAGACAGAAGCCACAGAGCATGCTCCCACAAGAGCTCATGAAAATGGTCATGTGAATTTGACACTTCTTAACTTGTACTGGACTGGGCCCTGGACTGTATGAGTGGATCTTAAGGGGGGTAGGCCAGGGGGAACCCCCAGACCAGCCACTGCTCTGTTCCAGGGCAGCCCACAGGTTCTTCTGAGTAACGTGCCTGGGTGTGGTGTGAGCCCAGGGGTCTGGCCCCCTCCTGCCTCACCACCTCCTGCCTCACCACGCCCAGGGCCTTCCCAGCGTTCAAGCTTTCTAAACAAGGGAGGGGTGGAGGATGTGACCACCCAGGGGCTCTCCCGGTTCACACCTGCGGGTGCCTCTTGGAGGAGGCGACACCTATAGCTAAGGTAGATGGCAGGTTCTGCACTCCAAGCTCTATAGACGCGTGTCCCTCTGCGCCTCCGGGACAGGGGCGGTCAGCGCTGCACGCACCCAGGCCAGGGCGCTTGCTGCTTGCTGCCGCGCCTGCTCATCGCTGGAAATCCAGGCTGCAGCTGCATCCCACTTCTGGCCCCAGCCCAGGAGGCTGCCAAGAGCTCGCCGCCGCCGCCTCTTCCACCTGACCGCGCGTCAGGTATTCCGACGCCAGTCTAGTTCCCCGCTCCAGGACCCCGGGCGTCTGCTGCATTAGCTGGAGCGCGCACACCTAACTCCGCGCGCCCTGAGGGACCCCAACCCCCGCCCCCGCCTTTGTACAGTCTCCCGGGCTGGGAGGCAGCCGCGTAGACAGACAGACGGACACACCAGGCCGCCAGCTGAGAGTCTGGGCTCAGCGAGTGCGCGGCTCTGGGCTGGGGCGGCACAGAAGTCCCGGGAACGAAACCCGAAAGCAGGTCGGGGCGGCGGACGCCAGGCTCGGCTTCACCTGCCCGCACACCCTGACGGCAGATCTCCGCCCCACTCTGGGCTTCGGGGTCTCCGTCTATAAAGGCGTCGAAGGCTAGACTCGCTAGGGCCCTTGATGAGTTGACGTGGAAAACGCGAGGATACTTCACGCCAGGACCTAAATACAGGGGCCTGTGCCCCTCCGCAGTTCCACCTGCCCCCCACATTCCTCGACGCCCCGCCCGCGTCTTCCACTCCCCCCTCATCCGCCCTCAGATTCCTTCCAGATGTGCGTAGCGGGAGGGGCCCGGGGCTGAGACGGCCTCTGACGGGAGAGGAGAAAAGGCCCCTGCCCCGGCGCCGGTCGCGCAGGGATCGCACCCCGGAGGAGGAGCTCCCCACCGGGCCCTGGGTTCAGGGGTCTGAGGGAGGGGGCTAGACGCGGCGGCCCCGCCCCGGGGCAGCTGCCGGGGCCGTCCGGAGAAGATGGGAGAAGTCCGAGTCCGCTGTCCAGGCTCGGTCCCCAGTCCCGCCGCCCACCCCGGCCGCCCACGCCCGGTACCTGCTGCGACCCCGCGCCGCGCCGCGCCCCGCCGGCCAAACGCGCTCTCCTGCGTCTCGGCTGCGCTCCGCGGGCGCGGGCTCCTTCCATTCAAGTCGAGCCGTGAGCTCCGCGACGCAAGTTTTGTTGTGGGTTTTCTCCTCCCCGCCTCTCCCCCGGCCCCCCTCCGCGCCCCCGCCCCCCCGCCCCCCGCCCGCGTGCATCTGCTGGACGCCGGCCTCCTCGGACACACGCGTAGGGTCCCCACAGGCGCGGGAAGGGGAGGGCCTGCCCCCCTCCCGGCGCTGGACTTGGCGGAGCCCCACTTCCCGGGGAGGCAGATCCGCCGCACCGACCCCTCTCCGCCCTGGCGGGCCCGCGGCTCCACGCCCCCACCCCCTCTAGGAAACGGGAAAGGCGGGGTGTCTAGCCCGCAGCGCTTCCTTGTTCCCAGCCTTCCGCAGTGGAACTGGACCCCCTTTAGGCCCCAGCACCTGAAAAGAGGGCCCCTGCGACCCAGGGCCGCCGAGCTCAGTTTGTTCTTCATGACAGGATTTTTGCAACCCCTCCAGCCACGAGTACCTTTAGGTTCACTCTCCCACCCTGGGGTTCCGGGCCATGGCCAAGACCCTACTGGGCCCATTCCCGGAAAAGTTTCTCCACCCCTCCCCCACTTTGGCCCTGGACCCACAGTCTGGTGAGCCTTGAAGGACGGTAAATGGGACTGGGAGTGGGGTGCATGTGGATCCCAGTTGCAAGAAGACCAGGCGGGTAAGCAGTGAGACCTCGTGGCACCATATTGCTCCCAGGAGCTGAAAACGTTTCCAAGTAAATGAGCAGTAACTGCTAGCAGCTGAAGCAACACTGGTGCCAGGGGCTTCAGCAGTGAATCGCGGTGGGACTGGGTTTAGGTGGTACTTGGCATCTCCACTGCATAACAAGCCTCTCCTGCCATACTGCTCTGGCCTATGAGCAGGGCACCCACAGCTACCTTACCTGCCCTCCTGCTGGAGAGGGAGAAGGATAAATAAATCAAACTTGGGACCAATTGCTCAACCTAAATTCCTAGGGTCCTGGGTGAATGGCTCACTCTGAGCTGCTGCTATGGCCTCCTGGTTGTACCATATGCATTGCTCTCTAATCTTCACAACCCTGCAAGGGGAGAATTTGCATTTTACAAGGTAAGGTGCAAAAAAAGAACTTGCATTTTACAAGTAAGGAGACAGCCTCTAAAAGGTTTACTTGATGAGTGATCAAGTAAAACGGCCATTAATTGGCAGAGCTGCAGTTTTTAACCCAGCCAGGTTTATCTTTCTCCACAGCCCAAGTTCTTTCTGTGATGGAAAACAGGCAGGTAACTGAGCAGGCAAGTGTAGAGCTTGGATTTGAACCCAGGACTGTCTGTTTCCATTACACCAATCACTCAAGAACCTAGCAAGAATGGGAAGGGGAAATATTTTGCCTTCTTTGGCCTCAAATTCCAGTTCTTTCTGAGCTCAAACTTAAAGAGAGTTGGTATGATTCACAGGATTGGACAGGGGCCAACACAGCAATGCATCTCATGTCTTATCCTGAACACTGAGCTTAGATTCAAGTGGAGCTACAAGGACAGGATTCTACTGCCTTGAAAGCCTTTGAACTAAAGAAAATCTTCTAGAAGGATAATGGGAACTAGCACATACTGGGAGCCTACTATGTGCCAAACACCATGCTAAATCCTTAAATATGTATCTTAATCATCCCACCTCTGTGGGGAAGCTCTTCTCTATGTTACCTCCAGCACGTAACTGCTGGGGCTAGTGTCTTTTAGGGAACAGCCACAGAATGCATTCTTCCCCCCACCCCCCACCCCCTGGAAACCCAAACCAATGCCCACATGTGTTCTGTGGCTGTCCAGTGCTATGGACACAAACTGTAATCACTTAAGTATGGTCTGGTGGAATCACCTGGAGTATCTGGTGGAAAAATGGAGGCAATCCTGATGGTGCCTTAGAAGGTCCTCTAACTTTCAGAAGGGCTGTCAAGACAAAGTTGGATTGGAAATTGAGTTTCCTGAATCTACCTGAGCTGTTTCCGTTCCTTCATGCTGTCCCTCAATTTCACTCCTGTTTGATATTACTGCAAAAAATGGAGGCAGTAGAGCGTGATGTCAAGTATGAGCTGTGGACTTAGACCTGGGTTCAAATAAATATAAAGGCACCTTATACAATGCCTGAGCTAAATGAGAAAATGCACATGCAGGGCTCTGCCAGGCACTGGGCACATGGTAAGTGCTCAGTAAAGGGCAGCTGCTATTATTACAAAACTATTATTAAAATAGAAACAAGTGGCAACAAACAGAAACCTCTGCACTGCCCAGGGCAAGAGCTTTCTAATTCAAAACAATAAAGAACAAATAGAATGATATGGGAAATGTGGCAAAATGTTAAAATTGGTGGATCTGGGTATTTGAGGGGAATAGGGATATGCTGGAGTTCTCTGTAAAGGTTAAGTGTCTTGTAAGTTAGAAAGTATTTCAAGATAAAAAGTTTAAAATTAAACAACAAGAATAAGGAACAAGAAAACTCAAAAGAGGGAAGGAGTGAAGACATACATATGGCCAGAGAGCGCCAAGACAAGGAAGCTTTCAAGGGGGTTTGTTGCTAAGAAAGAGGCACTAAGGGCCAATGAGCTAGTGTTATACTTCATCATCAGGGAAGAAAAAAATTCCTTTTACTTTGAGCTGAGGGCTCAAGACCTTTTCTTACATCTGAACTGTATAAATCACAAACAAAGTCGTGCCTGTTACTAAGTAGCAGAGTCCCAAATACTGAGCTATGGCAGCATCTTGACTTTCTGGACACTAAGGAATCAAATCACATAGTAGTGTTCTGTGTATATGGATCCATTTGAAGGACTTTTATAAATGGCAAGGCTCACTGAGGAACAAGCAAAATATGATGGAAAAGTCACAAGCCAAGTCAGGTACACAAAAAGCCTGGGCTCCTGTAACATCCCATACAAACTCTTCATTATTGAACTTTTCTTGCTCTGATACTGTTATTTTTTTTCACCTTTCCCTCACTGGATTATAAACCCTCCAGAACAAGAACTTTGTCTCATATTCTATACGGTCTCTTTCCAGCTCTAAAGTAACAACATTGTGGAAGGCAGAATGCCCCCCTCATTGTGTCCATTCCCTAAATCCCTAGAACCCGTGACTATGTTACCTTACATGGCAAAGGGGACTTTACAGATGTAATTAAGGTTACAGACTTTAGAATAGGGAGATTAGCCTGGATTATCTAGGTGGGTCTAGTCTAATCACAGAAGCCTTTAAAAGCAGAGAATTTTCTCTGGCTGGAGACAGGAGAGATGAAGCAAAAGGGCTGAGGTCAGAGAGATTTGCAGCATGAGAAGAACTCAACTGGCCTTCGTGGGCTTTGAAGATGAAGGGGGGCACAGAACCAGGTAATGCAGGAAGACTTTAGAAGCTGAGAACTACTCCAGGCCACGAGCAAGAAGACAGGGACTTCAGCCCTGCAGTAGCATGGAAGTGAATTCTGCCAGTATCCTGAATGAGCCTGGGAGCAGTTCCTCCTCCAGAGCCTCCAAATAATAGCCCAGACCCAGCCATCAGCTAGATTGCAGCCTTGTGAGACCTGGAGCAGAGAATTCTGCCAAGTCCACCCAGACTTCTGAACTACATTAACTCTGAGGTAATAAATTGTGTCCTGTTAAGCTGCTAAACTTGTGGTAATTTGTTATGGCAGCAATAGAAAACCAATACGAACATTAACAGCTAACAGCATTTTCCCACACACTATTTAACTTAATCTTCACAACAAGCATAATAAAATTATTGCCTTCTTAGTTTAGGAAACTGATGCTCAGAGAGGTTATATAAGTTGCCCAGGTGACTCAGCTAGTGAGTTTTTTTTTTTCCTTTGTATTTATTTTTAGTGAGTTTTTTTGTTGTTGTTGTTAGGCCAGTAAAAAGAGCTTATTGGGAAATGGGGGAAATGAACAGAGCTCGCTGAAAGATGGGAGAGAAAGATGGAAATACACACCGAGATTTGGTGCAGGCTCCTCTAGGCAGAGAGAGCCTTAGTGAGTTCTTAAGCCAGCATTCAAACGCAGGTCTTCAGGTTGCAGCCCCAGTGAGTGTTGTCTCCTGCACTGCCACTGCCATTCTGTGACTGCAGGGTTCCACCACTTTATCTAAGCTGAATAAATAATGGGCTAAAAAAAAGATGCAGGCTGCTTTCACTCTATGAAAACAAAGACTTCTGAATACTTATTTCTATTTCTTCCAAAGTTATTTGGTCAGTCATGGAACAAGTCAAGGTATAAAGTAAATCAAGTATCAAATATTCTCTCTGGCACTTAGAAGAAAAAAGTTTTTTGATAAATGGCAGAAGGATAAATTCTCAAAAGAGTGGCTGTCAAATGAGATACCATTTTCCCCTGTTTAGCCGCTATTAAGATACATCTCCCACAATGAAATGCCCTGTTTTTCTGGGTTTAGGAGTATCTCTGTGGTTGGAGCTTTCAAGCCCACTCATGACCAAATGCAAAGTTGTCAGGAAGTTCATGTGATTTTTCAGTCTGAAATTTCCCTTTCTATATTTCTTCCCATTACTTCCAGTAACTAAGCAAAATCATTCCTCTCCTTCTTTGGTCTTTCCATCTCTCAAATATTTGTGAACTGATATCACACTCTCTGCCCTTGGGTATCATTTTGCCAAAGTGAAGGCTGCTTTCAGCTTGCCTAAGTCTTCATGTCTTAACTTCTTTTCTGCTTATTTCTGTTCTAATGAAATGCTTGAGCCACATCGGCTCCCTGAAATGCCTGATCTTGAACAGAGTGCTCTGCACACTACAGAAGGTACCATATTCTAAAAAGTGAACTTTGGCTCACACAATATCTTGCAAGGAAAAAGAAAATTTATCACTGGTAGTTGGTTAGAAAACTGAAGCATTTACTGCTTCTCTGTCTGAAGTTTAAATAAATGGCAGACTACAATGAATTTCCCCCAATTTTACATAAAAGTTTATGGCCACAAGTTCAGGAACTAAAAGGTCAAGTACTTACTACATGCTGTTAAAAACAGCACTGCAAATATTTATAAAGTATTTAAATGACTATTAATAGCGTAGGTAAACTAAATGGACTTGGCATCACTTTTTGCAATCAGCTTTAGACCTGAAAAAAAGTTACTCCAAGAAATCTGGCTAAAATTCTGTACCAGATTAAACTTTCTGCCCAAATGGAATCAGATGCCACATTTCTTAACGGCCAGAAATCTGGCCCAATATTCTTTGTTCTTACCAAGAACTAAAGAGCTGTTTGTTTATACCAGTCTCCAGATAGATATAATACTGCACCTTTCCAGTAGATTTTGTAACTCTCTACTGAGAAAAACTAAAATTTGGCCAGATGGGTTTTGGTTCCTGATAGCACATGTTGTTTAGTACTATACCCCAAATGCCTAATTCATATCAGTGTGGTCTCTAAACAAACTCAATCCCACAGAGTAATTTACCCAGAGGTACAATCTGGCTGGTTGCCTTTTTTTCAAGTCAGTAACATCAAGCAACTTCTTTGTATTCAATAGCAACTATGCCATGAGTAACTAGACCTGTATGTACTCTTTGGTTTCTTTGGCTGATATGCAAACTGCTGAAAATCAAACTAAATAGTTCTATATCCAATCACTTATTTAGAAAGACTGTTAAATTTCAGTGGTTCTTGAGAAAAATGTAGGGATGTAAACAATCAGTAAAAAATGCAAATTGTCCTCAATTCTGAAGCAAGCTGGTTATCTGAATTCAAAGGATTGTCACAAGAAGTTCCAATGAATGAATTTCAACATGTTAAAACGATTCCTCAAATAACATTAGGTATCACCTACTGAGTATCTACTATGAACTTGACATTTTACACTACAATTGTTAATCCTGGCAACAACCAGCAAGGCAAGTATCATTATCCCCTTTTTACAGAGGGGGAAACAGGGTCAGAGTCCTTACTTAGGACTCAGGATTCCAAAGCTGTGTAAATGCCAAAACTAGGACCAAAACCCAGATTTGATGGGTCCCAAAGTTTTCCTACTATACTAGGCTGCTCTAAACTGCTTATTTCCTGAAACTGCTAAAGTCTCCAAAAGATAGAGTTGTTGATTGTAGGGGTTAATTTCTTATTTCTTCTCTCTAAGGCAACATATATGCTGGAAAAAAAAGCAGCTTATATTTATATGTGACTGAACCTTTAACAAGGAGTTTACAATTTAAAAATATAATTGTCTAATCCTCATTCTTTCAAGAAACATTTATTGATGCTTACTCTGGTGGATACTGCCCTAGTACTGGAGACACAGAGATGAATAACATAGTTTCTATCCTCAAGGTATTCTAATGAGTGACTAACAGAAAAAAAAATAAAAGAACAGTATCTCCTTTTTGCAAAGGACCAAACTAAAGACTGGGCAAGGTCTAAATGACTTGTCCTGACTAAACTTCCAAGTGGCAGAGACTTGATCTGTCTTGATCCCAGATCCTTCTGATCACACCTCAGTGACTCCTCTCCATCCCCCGACCTCTACACTCAACTTCGTAATCATGCTCTCCATTATTTTTCTCTACATATTCAACAAGGATTATACAAATCTGAGAGCCTGAGTAAAGCAAAAAGACAACTGACTTTAATGCACACAAAACCCAGTAGCCACTTTGTGTTTTTTAAAGTCACAAACTGACCTTTTTTACTACCTCAATCTGCTTCAGTCTGAAGTTGAAAGACTGCTCTGAGCAGCTGCAAATGTTTTCAAAGATAGATCAGGATAAGCTGGCTCAGGGAGAATATTTAATGTCCTTCATCACCAGGACAACAGAAGGTTATTGTAGCATACAATTCTGACTAGGCTTACATCCTCAAAAAATGCCTCCTGTGACTATAAAATTGTGACTCAGTTAATCTCATTCATTCATTTAACAATAATAAGCCAAGACTCTGTACTGGCACGGGGTTGGGGTGGGGATCCCAACGAAAGCATAAAATGCAGTCCATGCCCTGAAGGAGCAAACTGTTTCGTGGAAGACAGAAACAAATTATTAGCAAGGAATGATTAGTGCTATTTGTGGTGAACAGGGATAGCTTCCTGAAAGCAAGGGTACCTGGGGTAAGTTTTGAAGGATGAACAGGAATTTTCCAAGTGAATAAGGGGGGATGGTGGACAGAGGATTGCAAGGGCAGGCAAAGAGAAGAGCATGCACAAGATGACCTAACTTAGCGCTACAAGTATTAGCTAATGTGCTTGCTCTGTATTTTTCATTTGGAAACATACTTCCCATCACTACCAAATGGAACTCTTCTGTTCTTTTTATTCATAGAACTTTATGAACCCAACTCCAATCTACCTTTTATCCCTACTACTCCACTGAAACTGATTTTGTAGTGGTTACCAGGGACTTCCATGTTGCCCAATTTAATCCAGTAGATACTTTTCAGACATCATCCTACTTAACCTCTCAGCAGCATTTGACCAGTTGACCGTTCCCACTTTTTGGCAATTCTCTCTCCTCTGAGTTTTACCTCTCCCTCCCCTGCCCCTCTTCTTCATACCTAAGCTGATATCCATTCCTGTAGCATTAAGTACCACCCATATGCTCATGACTTTCAAATGTATGCCTCCAAGCTGACCTCACCTCCAGTAAATCCAACTGTCTCCTGGTTATTTCTACCTGGAAACCTCTCAGGCATCGCAAAGTAAGTTAAAAAGTGGAACTTATTATTTCAACCATTCCTCTGAAGCCTGCATTTCCCCTGCCATTTCAGTGACCCACAATTAACCTGGCCAGCTACTAAAAAGCCATCCCTGTCCCTACAGCCACTTACCAAATTCAGTCAGCTCTACCTCTACCTATTTTTCTACACCTTTTTCCATTACTGATACCCTAGTCCAGGACACCATTTTCTTGCACCTGGACATCCACTCTCCAGTCCTTTGCCCCAGTACATTCTCCACATAGCAGAGTGACAGTTTAAATCAGTTCATGCACCTGCTGACAGCTCTCCACCATAGTCATCAGTTCTGTTCACAAATTTTCCAACTGCATTCTTTCTTTCCAGTACATGGTAGGATGGGCATGTGATTTGCTTTGGTGAATAAAATGTGAGCAGCAGTGATGTGTATCACTATTGGACAGAAGCTTTACGAGCTAAGGTGTACATTACCTTTTTCTCTGCCATGACAATCAGTGTTCCAGATGGTGGGTGCTCCAGCAGCCTGGGTCCCAGACTGAGATATGATGGCAAAGAAGACTGCAGCATGGGTGAGAAATTCACGTATTTAAAGCTGTACCTTTAAGGGTGCCCAACTACACTAAGAATGAAATACAAATGTCATATCATAACAAACAAATTCCAATATAACTGGTTCCTGTGTTATCTGTCTAATCTCATCTTGGATCATACAGTAGTTTGAATTATGTTCCCCAGACAAAAACATGTTCTTAATCTTAATCCCATTCCTGTGGGAGTGAACCCATTGTAAATAGGACCTTTTGAAGATGTTATTTTTAGTTAAGGTGTGGCCAACTGAATCAGGATTGGTTTTTTTGTTTTGTTTTGTTTTGATTTTTGAGGTACCAGGGGCCGGGGAATAAACCTAGGACCTCGTATGTGGGAAGCCGGCGCCCAACCACTGAGCCACATTGGCTCCCCTGCCTTGGATGTTTTGTTTGTTTGCTTGTTTTTGTTTTTTTTTAGAAGGCACTGGGAACCGAACCTGGGACCTCCCGTGTGGGAAGCAGGTGCTCCACTACTTGAGCCCTATCCACTCCCCAGGACTGGTTTTTATCGTATTACAGGAGGCCTGATAGAAAACGCCACAGGAAGGAGCCAGAAGCAAGAAGTCAGCGGAAGCCAAAGAGAAAAGAGAGGGCATCGCCACACGACAGGAAGGCCGAGGAACCCAAGGATTGCCAGCCCACCAGAACATTACCAACCCTGGCAAGAAGCAAGCCTTACAGCCTCTGAAACTGGGAGACAATTAATTGCTGCTGTTAAGCCAACCTATTGTGTGATATTTGTCAGAGCAGCCAGGAAAATAAGGCAGGCCAGTCTTTTCCCCCTTCTCTGCTCTTTCCATCCACTCATGTTGGCTTCCTTTCAATTTTTGGAACAAGCCAAGCTCTTTTCACCTTTTCATGCAAGGTTCTTTGCATGGTTCACTCCTTCACAACCTTCAGATCTCATCTTAAATATTACCTTCTCAAGGGATGTCTCCCTTAACCACTTTATCAAAGGTTCCTTGCTGTTATCCTGTGCCACACCAGCCTGACCATTTCCTGCATGGCACTTCACTGTCTGTCATAATTCTTCATCTCTCTGATTGCCTGTCTCTCCTACTAGACTGTAAGCACCACAAGGGGAGGGGCTCACCACTATCTCCGGGACCTAGCACTGGACCCTAGGCATTCAATAAATACTTGCTAAATGAATGAATGAATGAACAAAATTTTAAAAGAATAAAAAAAGTGAGATATAACACTACAGACATCATGTCACATCACAGTGGAAGGTGGTGGTAGTGGTGGGGACAGTAAAGGAACTAACACTTACTGAATGACTAGGATTTTATCTGTTTTGGGTACATTACAAATGTTATCTCTAGATTCTCACTTTAGGAGATCAATATTAATATCGCTGCTTTATAAATGAGGAAGCTGCAGCTCAACCTGCTTAAATTGTGCAATTAGTAACACCAGCAGTTTTAACTCAGACCTGTTTACCTTTTTCCTTCAAACCATTATGCTTCCCTGGAAGTTTTTCTTCTCAGAGTGAAAAGCTATTATGAGGTCTGTGTTCAGAATTCATTTCATAGGAATTAAGATTAATTTATGGGAAACGGATGTGGCTCAACTGGTTGGGCTCCCGTTTACCATATGGAAGGTTCCGGGTTTGATTCCCAGGGCCTCCTGGTGAAGGCAAGCTGGCCTGCGCAGCGCAGTGAGCTGGCGTAGCAAGATGTCGCAACAAAGGGAGACAAGGAGACACAGAAAAACTTACAGCAAATGGACACAGCAAGCACAAGCAGCAAGGGGGGGGGGGATAAATAAATAAATAAAATAAATCTTCAAAAAAAAAAAAGATTAATTTATACTGGCTTAATTCCCCCTCTTGCCCCATCAGCAAATGCTGTTCTGCTGGTCACAGAACATTCCCTCTTACCAGCTTTGGGTGAAGTAATAAGCTAACCACAGAAAGGTGGGGCCTGGGTAACAGTTGCAGAGTTCTGAGTGGAACCACAGAATTATCAGAGCTAGAAGGAACCACAGAGACCATCTAACTTAAACCCCTGCATTTAACACTTTAGTAAACAGGTCCAGGCAGGCAATTATTTATTTGCCTAAGAGAACCAAGTCTCCTAGCTGCTTGGTCAAGTGCTCTTTCCACTATACCACACTGCCTCCCTAATTAACAACTGGTGACTATGTCAAAGTAACTGGTGGATGACACCTGTATTACACACAGTTTTTAAGTCCCCCAATGTTTCACTTTACTCTCCATCATCTAGAAAACCCTGAGCAAAAATAACATACACAATAAAAACAAAGCATGTCAGGAAGAGCTATTTTAATTTTCTATTAAACATTCTTCCAAAAGCATTATTTTACCCAACATCTCATTGAGTTATAAGAAATAGTAACATTAGCATTAGAAAAACTAGGAAGAAAGATAAATGAGGATAACTAATTAAACTAAACTTATATGAAAAGGAAAATTTAACAAGACTGAGCTTTACAAATCTAGTTAAATTAATGTAAGATTATAATGAAAAAAAAAAACAACACATTTCAAATCAAACTTTGTTCAATTATTTTTAACAACAGCCATTTTAAGAGTCCAATACACTGATTTTTTCAAGAAGGAACCCCATTTTTAAAAGAGTTTTATTTTAAAAATAGGCCTATGTTCAGCTATAGATGTTTTCCCCCAAATTCTGATCATAATTCTTTTATTTTGATCAGGAAGAAAATACCATTTTTGATTGCATGGAATAAAAATAATTGTTTAAAAAACACATCCCGGTACAGAATTTTGAAAACTATTAATGGAAAATAGGTTAAGGTAATTAAGTGCACAACACCAATTACTAGTCAGCTACTGGTATTCTGTTTCTTCCCTAGTTCTCCCAAGGAAAACTCTTAAATTGAATCTTCAGCAGAATAATCCTTAAATATACTCTATAAGCAAAATGAGAGCTTTTGTTTACATAGTTTTTGGATTTTACTGTTCCTAATTTTATTCTGAAACTCAATTTTACCCCAAACCATAATTACCATATTAACTTTATAATGCACAGTTGTGTGGAATTCAGCAAAGCAGTAGTACACCATTAGGTTCTATTCACCCAACGCTAGGGAAAAATCAGGATTGGTCACACCCATTAAAAAACAAATCTATCTCATGCTATTTGCCAATCTGTACTTTCAGTCTAATTTCTGACAATGAAATATATGAATATATTTCTATATATATCTCATCTTGATTTTCAAAAGTCGCCATAGGGAGTTCTTCACAGCTTAGCTTTCCCTGGCTGAAGCTGAAGATTTTGTAACTTCATAGCCAGACCCATGTTGCCAGTGATTTTCAATTTGCCTTGAAAGAAAGCCTGTAAGTAAGAAAAAAAAAAAAATTCATTACGTGGTGTTTTTTGTTTTGAGATGATTGATATTTCTAGACTATCCAGCCTTGAGATAATTATTTATATATCCAGATCACTTAAATTTCTTCAAAATATGAAACCAGTTTCCTAAGTAGATTTAGAACCAGAGTCCTCAAAAGAAAGAATTTGTATAAGCTATGCTTTTTATAAAGCAGTCAAAAGGAACACCTTTCCCAAATGTCTTTTCTTAGAAACTGTTTGCCTTTACTGTTATATCTTCCTGATAACATTTTCAGAATCTTAGGCAAAGTGGGCTCTTACTAGATAGATTTTGTTTCAAAACATTACATGTGGGTTGGGAATAAAACCCAACATTTTCTGTAGTGTGCTGGGAGAAAAGGCACACTTAAAACCATTTATAAACTCTTGGGATTCAGAACAATGTGGATTAAATGCTACTTTCTACATGATAGATTTATTCCTACAGAGGAAGGCAGCCTGCTGAGACTGAGGGGCTTGTGTTACTCTATGGCTCAGTAAGAAGAACCAAACCAACCTGAAGTGCAGAGCCACAATTTGTTCCACTTTAACAACTGCCTGGGATTAGATCACATGATGTTTGCTAAATTTACCATGTAACAAAATCCCAGGAAAACTTAAGAGAAATAGCAAAATCGGGAACATAGCATGACTTCCTTCCCTGTTACTCTGCTCTCAGTTTTCTAACTCAATTCTTAAATAAGGCAGGGCTAGATGAATAAAGCTTCTAGTGGTCTCAGCTTGTTAAGCAAGGGCATTAAGAAGTTAGAAGTTTCTCTGTATCCTCCATGGGAATGTTTTTGAAAAGTACACCTCTGGTAAGGGTGAATAATTCTTTTTTTCCCTCTCTGACTGGACAAACTCAATATTTCCTTTCTATATGGCACAAAGCCTTCTGTCTGATGATTTAAAGGTTAGATGTCTAAGAACACAATATATTTAACATATGTCCTTCAAAAATAAAAATCAGTGGTACCTAGATGAGACACTCACCATCTTTCCTTTTTTAAAAAAAATTAAAAGAGAAAATTTTTTATTTACTGAAAAAATAGAGCAAACATCAATCTTCACTGTTTTAGAAAATTCAAGCATAAGGATCATTTTAATCTGGCCTCTAGGTGTTCTTCAAGTGTGCTTTCTGCTGGTGAACACATTGCTTTGTGTCACCTGGAGCCAAACATGAAAGTAGATTTTCCACTGTATTTAATGGTTTCCAGTCAAATCCTCTATTGAGCACAAGGGAGGACTATTAGCAAATAACAGAAGGGTCTGCCATTTTAATCTTTAATTCCTTTGGGTATTAACAGGTGCTCAAGAAAAATAAGCTGATACCCTGCCAGTATACAGACAAACTGAGGGAATGATGGCAGCCGATGTGTGAAGTCTGATCATCTGCCAAAAGTTGTGCATGGAGTGAACCGCGGAATGGGGAGCAGTGGGTGGGCAGGAGGATGTCAGCCAGCTCCTATACTGGTGGCCTCTGTTCTGTCCAGGTTTCTGGAAAAGGCTCAGTGGGTGGAAATGTCAGTGCCAATGGAGTGTATTCAGTTGAAACATGTTACATATACAAATCTCTCACTCATCATGACTTCAATGACCTTTGTTTAGTTGTTTAGAAAAAGCATTTTAAAAAGGAAATGAGAGTGGGAGTCAGATTTAGTTGTTTTATCCAAAAATTGCAAATTACCAGGGAACCACAGGATCAAGACCTAGAACAGGTCAGGCTGAGGCAACAACGACAACAAAATAAAGTTAAAATGGAAACCAGTATCTTGGTTTCTTTTAGTTACCCTTGTCTGGCTGAAATCTCAGTATATCAAATCTGGTTCAACATTCCGAAACTGAAGAGTCTAAAAAACCCACAAAAAATCCGGGGACCAGGCAAATCTGTACAAGGGGTAGATACTTTTAAGAAAAATATAATTTAATCCAATAACTGTCTACTGAAAACTGAAGAATATTAGGCATTGTGCTAAGCTCTGGAAACACAAAGACGAGCAAGATGTGGTTCCTTCCTTTGAGTAGCTCACAATCTAATGGGGAAAAGATAGTCACATTATGACTAATATAATGTGACAAGTGCTAAGCTAGCAGTCTAATAAGTGGCATAGAAGAGGGACAGGCAACAGTTCCTTCACAACTTGGAAGGTGTTCCTTGGAGATAACATCTGAAGTACTTTTTAAAGAAAAGGGATTTGTAGTGAAGGACAGTTCAGGCAAAAAGAAGATCCTGGATAAATATGAAATATAAAAAGGTCATGCCTTTGTTCACCTCTTTCCCTCCTTCTGGAATGCTCTTCCTCTCCATCTGAGTATTGCTAGCTTCTGATCATCCTTAGGACCCAGCTCAAATGTTGCTTCTGCTGTGAGGCTTTCCCTGGTGGCCCAGGTAGATATGGCTGCTCCTCCTTCTCTCATTCTCTGGCCATAAGCCACGTGTGACATCTTGGACTCTAGGCTGTACTTACTCTTTTGCAGATCCGTCTCCTATCAAACTGTGTATGCCCTGAGCATGGGAACTATTTCTTATTTGTTGGGGCATTTCTAGCACCCAAGGGAGTATCTGGCATATAGTTTGCTGCACATATCACTGTCATTTGTTAAATGAACATTTGGGGGGACACTGAGTTTTGTGTGGTTTAACCACCTGACACTGGAATATAAGGCAGGAGATGAGGTAGAAAAAGCTAAAAGACCCATATACTAGAAGGAACTAAGTTTCATCATACTTACCGACTGAGGATTCATTTTACCAGTCATTAAAGCCAGTAAGTCCGAGTCAGCCATTGTGATTGTGCAGTCAGCCTTCTTATCTAAAACAGAGATGTAGAGGAGAAGGGAGGAGAAAAAGGGAGTGTTCAGTTTCTTGTATAGATTTTAGTCAAGAGTCACCACTGCAGCAGAATCACACAGAGTACTGGAGCAGTGTGGGGAAATGGGCACTCACAAAAACTTCTATTGCAGCAACCTCAATATTTAATAAGAGGGGATTGATTAAATAAATTATGGCATGTTCATAAAGTGGGATACAATGCAGTTATTATAAGCGATGACATGGATCTACATTTATTGATCTGAAAAAAAAAAGTTCATGTTATTCTGTTCATTATATTGTTTTATATAAGTCAGTTACAAAATAAACTGTAAGTATGATCCCAGTTTTGCTTAAAAACAGGTGGACTCTATGATCCCTGCCTCCTGGTGTTAATGCCCTTGTGTAATCCCTTCTCCTTGAGTATGGGCAGAACTGTCATTTGCTTCTAAGCAGAGAATATGGCAAAGGTAGAGGGAGGTCACGCCCGTGATTATGCTATGTTATAAAAGACTTCGTTATGGGAGCAAACTTGTTCTAGCTCTCTTGCTAGCTTTGAAGAAGGCTTAACTGCCATGTTGTGGACTGCCTATGGATGGGCTATATGGCAGGGTGCCACAGCAGCCTTTACGAGCTTTTGCCTACAGCCAGAGAAAACTGAAGCCCCCAGACTCAGAGCTGCCAGGAAACGAATTCTGCCAACAACCTGGGTGAGCCAGGACACAGACCCTTCCACAGCTAAGCCTCCAGATGAGAACCCAACTCTGGCCAACATCTTGACTGCAGCCTTGTGAGACCCTATGCAGAGCACCCAGCTAAGCCATACCCAGACTCCTGACTCCCAGAAGATAATAAAGGTATGCATTATTTCAAGCCACTAAATATGTGGTAATTCATTACATAGTAATGGAAAACAAATAAAATTACCTAGATTGGGGTTAACAAACTTTTCTGGTAAATGGTCAGACAGTAAATATTGGCTTTGTGGGCCAACCAGTCTCTGTCACAACTACTCAACTCTGTCCTTGTAGCACAAAAGTAGCCAAAGCTAATACATAAACAAATGAGTGTGGCTGTATTTCAATAAAACTATATTTTCAAAATCAGGTGGCAGACAGAGAAGAAGTTAGTTGCAACACACACACACACATACACACACACACACACACACACACACACACATATATACACACACATAAATGACAAAGAACTTATATTCAGAATATAAAGAACTACCATCACTCAGTAAGAAAAGGTTAGCTAATCAATACAAAAATGGGCAAACAACATAAACACATTTTATAAAAGAGGATCTCAATATGACCCAAAAAGTACATGAATCTTCATTAGTACCTTCAAGGAAATGCAAATTAAAACCACTGCTAGATACCACTACACACCTATTAGAATGAATGGCTAAAATTAAAAAAAGCAAAACAAAACAAAACAAACCTGACAATAGCCAGTGCTAGTGCAAATGCCCCCTTGTGTGTGTGAAGTGATATCTCATTGTGGTTTTGATTTGCATTTCCCTAATAGCTAATTATGTTGAGTGTCTTTTCATATTCTTATTGGCATGAGAACACTTTTTGAGGTGAGGGAAATATTCTACATATTGATTTTTGGTGGTAGGTATACAACTGTATGCATTTGTCAAAATTCCTAGGGAGCCAATGTGGCTCAGTGGTTGAGCTCCGCTCAGTGGTTGAGGTCCTGGTCCCCAGGCCCAGTACCTTAAAAAAAAAAAAAAAAAAAATTCCTAAAACTGTACATCTAAAAAGGGTAAATTTTACTGTATGTAAATTGTACCTCAATAAACCTGAGTTTAACATAAAACTGGCAGTACCAAGTACTATCAAAGATGTGGAATAACTGAAACTCTCACATACTGTGGAAGGGAATGTAAAATAGTACATCCACATCAAAAGATTATTTGGTTATATTGGACCTTATGACCCAGCATTTTCACCCCTGGAAGTGAGTACGTATGCCTACTAAAAGACACACATAAGAATGATCATAATAGTTTTATTCATAAGGTTCAAACTTAAAACAATGCAAAGCTGCATCAACATTAGAATGAATAAATTCTGGTGTATTCACACAGTAAGAATGAACTCCTACTATGTGAAAAAATATTAATGGATCTTAAAATGCTGAGCAAAAGAAGCCAGACCTAAAAGAATAGTATTGTTCCACTTATACAAATTTCCAAAATAAATAAAATTAATCTACCATGATAGAATTCAGAATAGTGGTTCATTTTGGGGCAGAGTACTGATGGGAGGGGGTGGGGAGGAAGCGTCTAGAGTGCTGGCAACATTCTGTATCTTGATTTAGGAGATATATCAGTTTGTAAAATTCATCAGTCTATACACTTCAGATTTATGGCCTTTACTATATAGGCAGGACTTCAATACAAACATTACAAAAAACAAAACAAAACAAAAATCAGATGGTGGGCTAGATTTGGCCCATGGATCATAGTTTGCCAACCCCTTACCCAAATGATGGCATTATGGGGGAGTACTTTTTTCATGTTGTTTCCCCATCTTTTCTAATTTTTCTACATGATTATATATTTCTTATATAATAAAAAGTTTTAAAAAGTATTAATTTTGAAAACTGTCCAAAAGTATAATGAAAATAAAAAGACTGTACTACAAAGACTCTAATATCTCATTGCTAAATCAGTCACGTCTACCTTGGGCAAATGAGAGGGTTCAAGTGGAAAAAGAAAAATTCCCCAAGAAATCAAATTTTTCAGGGTTCAATGTTTTAGGCAATCAATAAAACAATAGCATTCCATGTTTCCAACAGCTGGCTCTTACTCATTATTGTTAGCTCAAATTAATAAAAAAAAAACCCAAGTCACTTTCTATTCCACTATGCTGTTTTAATTCATTGCACTCATCACGATCTAAACTACCTTAATTATTTGTATATGTGTTTTCTATCTGTATTTGTCCACTAGAATGAAAACTTTACGGGGCTTGTTCACTATTATATTAGCTAGGGTTTAAAAGAGTGCTTGGTACACAGAAGGTATAGTGAGTAGATATTGGAGTTCAAAAGTTTAGCTGTTGGGCCATAATATTGATAATCAGATCATCTGTGCCTTAACAGAAAAGATAGGGGTAAACTAATAAGGTATATCACATGTCCATATTATTAAATAACTGAAGCGAGATAGAAAAGAATAAGTTTTTATTATTAACATTGTAACTCAGGGATAGTACCCCTAAGACTGAGATTCAATGACCATCCCACCTTTGACTTTAACAAAGTTTTATCTTATAACTGGAAAAAAGGTCTGAAGCCTGGGAAATGAAGTAATTTACAGTTTGGAAAATCTAGTTTTCTTGAAGATATAAAACATCAAAAAGCAGGTAGGAAAAGGCTAGCAAATTGAGATCTTTATAATTGGACTTGATCCTAATATTCCAAAAAAAGGACTCTCAGTCACTGAAAGGTGACTTCTGGAAATGATTCTGCTGCTGCTGCTGGTACTAAAGCAGTATCGGCATTTACTGAGCTCTCACTATGCTGAGCACTTCACAGTCTCATTTTAATCTTTTCAACAACCCTGTGTGGGTCAGAGAGGTCAGATAATTTGCCCAAGATCACACAGCTAAGTGGCTGAACTAGGTCTGAATGCAGATTCCTACTGACAAAGCCCATGCTCCCAAATGTTCTATTGCCTCCTCTGTTACAGGAAGGATGTAAACATTTATAACAGCTCGGTTTTAATTAGGCCTTCATCAATTCATCAGCATCTGATGAATCCCAGCTGTGCTCCCACTTTCTCAAGTTCTTTTGAGGAGTCATGGACAAGCCTAATGTGGCCAAGTAAAATTTATTTAATATATGGGATGGGGAGGAAGCAATCATAGCACTTACTATGCCAAATGGTTTACATACATTATCTCCTTTATTGCACAACAGCTCTATGGAGAGAAATTATTCTCACCATTTCTAGATGAGACAATCAGGCTTAGGGTAGGTTTATACCTAGTAAGTGACAGAGCTGAGATTTGCATTCTCCTGTACCTTTGTGTTCCCCAAGAAAGTGCTAAGAGGGCAGAATAAAGGAATGAAGGGATAATGAGTATCATGTTCATCAAAACTGCCTTCCTAAAGATATGTTATGTGAGTCTGTGAGTCATTCTAAAAGACAGGAGGGAGGGGTGGGACTCATGGAGAAGGTACTAGCAGGCACCTAGGCAGCAAGAAAAGATTTTGGAAGATATGTAAAATCTAAAAGCATCCTTGATGCAACCATCTGCCTAATCGTTACCAAATTCTCTAGAATATAAACAAATGAAATACTTTAAGTAAATCTTACTTCCTTAACATTAAGTAAATATCTCAACACTATGTACATGCCAAAAGAATTAGCAATTCCCTTTAAGATGCCAGTTCAAAACTAGGGCAGGTTATTAATGCTTTAATGTAGCTAATCTCTAACAAACAGTCATTTGTTAGTTGATGTAAAAGGAGCTGGCAATTTCCAGTGGTTACTTTTACTGTAAAAGTCCGTATTTCAATGCCATTCCTGGCTGCCAACAGGTGTCAGTTTCAGCAGAAGTCCTGCCTCAAATTAAGATCCCTTCAGGCCTGGAATGGGGCACCTAATGCAGGGAGAGAGGGGACAAGGCTTTTCTGAAATTATTCAATAGCTTTCTTTAAGCATATTCGTTCATGACAACAACAAAAAAAGGAGGGGGGGGGGGAAGAAAAATCACTTTAACATAAATCTGCCTAGATGATAGGATCCCGAAGTAAATATTAACCTTCAGTCATTAAAAAAATGGCACTATTATATTTCCAAAAGTTCTTTCTATTTCTAAAAGCTAGAATCCAGATGAAGTTTTTTATTCTTGTTCCTATACCACCTTAGTATGGCAGCTCACAGAATGCAAATATCTAGTCATTTTCTGCCCAGTCATTTGGAAAAAGAATGGACTACTGAACACATAATTCAGGAATCTTCTACTACAAAGCTATGCTGCTCACACCGGGAGCTCTTACCACTGCTCAGCTTTTTCTTCGTTAGTCCCTAGCTGATTCCTTATGCAATAGTGCACGCAACAGTGCTCTTCACTTTCCTCCTGTCTCCGAACTCTAACCTCTATTCCAGGAGCTCTGCCAACCTCCTCTCCAACTCAAAGTGCCCCTGAATATTTATCTGCTTTCTCAAAGAAGCACCTCCCTCTCCTTTCCTAAGGCTAACTCTCCCTCCACCTGTGCTCCTGAAGTCTTCTCCTCCCTCAGGACCTCCCCTCAATAATATCAATAATGAAACTCCTATCATCTTTGATAGACGGTCTTCTCCTATACAATTTCCAGGTGCCATCAATTTCACCTCAGATAGCTCTGGCTTCTATGCTGTAACTCCTTCCTTTTTTTCTCACTGCCAGTTCTTGGACCATCTTTTCTGCTCACTTAGACTGAACAACATCCATCCTCCTAAGTGCTCTCTGCCTCTGGTCTCTCCCTTTCTAATTCATCAGGTCTAAAGCACCAGCTTCATCCTCCCAATCCCAGTTCTGACATAAAAAGCTTTAATGGATTGATTGATTGAGTTGAAATAACTTTAAAAATTCACAGCATGGCATTTAAAGCCCTCCAAAAAAGCTGATCCCAATCTACCATATTTCTAAATGACACCAGGCTCTCTCCAACAGGAGAAACCTAACAGTACAAAATAGCTACCACTTAATGAACACTATCATTCATTCATTCTGTCATTCATTTTTAAATTACTTATTTTAATGAAGGTCTACTATGTGTCAGTTACTATTCTAGGCATTGGCAATGCAGGAGTAAAGCTAACAGGCAAAAAGCTATGCCTTCATGGAGCTTACAATTGAAGTAGAAGAGATGGACAGTAAGTCAGTCAGTAAAATATCACATGGTGTATCAGATGGCCATAAGTGCTAGGGAGAAAAATAAACCAGAAAAGGATGACAGGGAATGGTAATGGGAATATGATTTTGTTCCTCCTTGTTATTACTTGAACTTGGGGGCTCTTGGTTCAGGGGCTGTCTTAGCTTCCTAGGGCTGCCGTAACAAAGTATGACAAGCCGTGTGGCTTAAAACAAAGGAAATTTATTGTTTGACAGCTCTGGAGGCTAGAAGTGGAGAAGGGCCTGTTCATGGGGAAGGGTAGAAGCATGGAGACCAGGAAAAAGACTATGGGGGGGCTTACACCAGGGTGGTGGTAGTGGAGGATGACAGGCTTTGCTGATGGACTAGACTGTGGGGTGTGAGAAGAGGAGGAGTCAAGAATGACTTACGGTGTTTGGACTGAAGAACGGTAGCATAGAGGTGCAGTTTACTGACAAGAGGAAGACATTGGGAGGAGTATATAATTAAAGGGGAGAGGGAAGATGACCAGGAGTTTACTTTTATAATGTTAGGTCTGAGATACCTATTAGGTATCCAAGTAAACTTGTCAAATATGCAGTTGGATATATAACTTTGAGTTCAGTGGATGGGTCCAGGCTGAAGATATAAATCTGAGCATTATCAGTATAGACATTTTTTTTTTCAAAGATGGTTTTTAAAGCAGGAGACTAGATGAGATTCTCAGAGAGTGAAAACAAATGGGAGAGAGAAGAGGTCCAATGACTAAGCCTTGGAGTATTCCAGAGTGTAGAGATTTGGAGATAAGGAGAAACCAGCATGAGAGACCAGGAAGGAGTAGATGTGGCTCAAACAGTTGGGTGCCCACCTCCCACATGGGAGGTCCTGGGTTTGGTTCCTGGTGCCTCCTAAAGAAGATGAGCAGACACAGAGAGCAGACAGCGAGCACAAACAACTTGGGTGGTGGTGGGAAAATAAATAAATAAATCTTAAAAAAAAAAAGAGAGAGAGAGATCAGGAAGAAACAGCCAGTAGGTGAGAGAAAAATCTGTAAGTGCAATATTATAAGATGAAGGCTAGGAATTAATCACTGAATTTAGCAATGTGGTATCACCAGTGACTTTGACAAGTGATGAGGACAAAAGCTGTCTGGAGTGGGTTAAAGAAAGATTGGGATGTGAGGAAGTGGCACTAGACAGGTCTTCCGAAGGCACATAACCACATGCACAGTAGCATGAGCTTAATGGGCATTATCTCTAAATCCTCATACCAACACCATGAAATAAACACCATTTATTATTTCCATTTACAGGTGAGAAAACTGAGGCTTTCTCACCTGCTCAAGGTCAGAATCTGTTTGTGGCAGGACCCAAACCAAAGACTGTCTGATTTCAAAGCCAGGGTTTTTGGTGACTCTATCATGGAGCCTCCCAATACCTGAGGCTTTGACTTATTCCTGTTCTAAAGA
>JAQZBX010018799.1:0-34297 GCA_029593785.1 Cabassous unicinctus | reverse complement strand
CAGGCCATAAACCATAAGTTTCTTCCCTCACCAAAGTCCATTGTCATGTGTTGGAGCAAGACAGCTGCCGACATTTGCCCAGGGTTCAGGCTTCTGGAGTTCTTCTCTTCCCAGGGCTGCGTTTCTCTCCGGGGCTTAGCTCCTGTTTCCTCCACAAGGTCAGCTGTAGGCGATCAGGCGAACGGCTTGCTTCTCTTCTCCTGGAGCCTTCTTCCAAACATCAAAGCTGCTTCTCAAAGACTGCTTCAACTCTGTTCTTTGCCTTGCCTTTTTTATTCAATTCCTCACCCACCAGGGGGTGGGGCTCAACGCCCTACTGACTGACATGGCCCAGTCAACGCCCTAATCATAATTCAATCATGCCCAGATTAACAGATTAGATTACAGGCATGATCCAATTATATTTTTGGAATTCATAATTACATCAAATTCCCCAACGGTTACAGGTTGGAAGGCAGATTCTTCAGGGCAGAGTGGAGGTTGGGCAGTGCAGAGGTTGGGCAGTGCAGGCTTTAGTTTGGCTGGGAGGAAGTTCAGACTCCCTGAGGCAGGCCATCACAGGTTTATCTAGGAAAATCTCAGCAGAATATCCCCACCAAGATCATCATCAACCCATATGTTTCCATCTCAGTCCTCAGGGTTCCATTCCTTTCCAATCAATGCCTTCATTTTAACAGCAGACACCCTGCGAGGTTGAGATTTTAGTTTCCTTTGTATCTCTGCTACTCATATAATAAGACTCTGAGTCTGGTTTTCAGAGATCTCAAATCTGTGGCTACATGAAACAAGATTTTCTTTCAGAGCACACATAGAAACTTTCACACCTTTCACATGGCATTTAAGTTGCAAATTTAGGTCACCCCTTTCTTTTGTAACTGTATCCAGGGTATCTAGGAGGACCCTGCCAACATCATTTTACCTTTTGATTCCACAAAACTCTGTTAAGATGTTGAAAACACTCTCACCCAGATCCTTGTCTCTTATAAGCATGGAAGTAGGGGAATCCAATGGTGATATTTTGTGTATCTCAATTGCCAACTCATGCCAGACTGTTAGTGGCCTCTTTATTATTGGAAAGGGAGTCATTAGTACCCTTGAGTCCAATTAGAGTAGAAAGTCAACTGCAAAACTCCCAGAACCACTTCAGAAATTCCATGTTTAAGATTCTGTTTCTCAAGAACCATCCCACTTCTGGTACCAAGCTGTATTAGCCAGGGTTCTCTACGGAAACAGAATCTACAGGAGATATCTGTAAATAGTTGTGAGATTTATGAAATTCTCTCACATGACCATGGGAATGCACAAGTCCAAATTCCACAAGCATGCTGCAAACCAGGGGCTCCAGTGAAGGTCCTTGATGATTTCCCAGGAGACATTGGCTGTCCTAAGTTGAGCTGGAAAATTCCCTCTGAATGCTGAAGTCACTTCCCCTTTTAAGGCATTCAACTGATTGGATAAAACGTCACTTGTTGCTGACAGCAATCTCCTTGGTTGACTGTAGATGTAATCAGCCATCTATGCAATCAACTCACTGATGATTAAAGTCCATAAATGCCCTTGTATTATAATTAGCCCTGTGTTTTCTTGACCAAACTACTGAGCACAATTACCTGGCTGAGTTGACACATTAGCCTAACCACCACACTACCCAAGCTTACATCTCAGCAGGATGAGTTCCAAGGCCAGAAGAGATGATCCTAGTATGCCAAAGGTTCTCCTTTCAAACTCACCAAACAGATAAGTCACAGCCTCTAAAAAGATGAGTGAGGGGTAGAGGGAAGATGGACCTGTTCCTCCTGTGTATGGAGTGGAGTGGAGTAGAAATTCCCTCCCCTTGTTGAAAATATAAGAAATGCTAGCTAAAACTAGCAACCCCTTAATTAAAGGTCTAACTGACTCTTGGGTCCATTTTTATCCCTCTGCAATAGGGGCTGCCTGTTAAGAATATGAGCTTTGGAACAAAGTTAGTCATTTCCAAACACATACTTATTTCTCACATCTAACATCCCACTCAGATGGACCCTTCCAGGAAGAGCCACCCTTCTCTTGGAAGCCTGGTCCTGATTTCTCAACCCAGCCCCATATTAATTCTCTTTGGTGAATACTCAGTATTCTTCTGGTGATTCTCTCTCCTAGGACAAAGCCAAGACCAGTGGGTAGGTTGAGTATGAGTTGTCCTTCCTCCTTAAATAGTCTTTGGGTTTAGTGTTTCTTTTACCCTGTTATCAAGAAAAAGATTGGCATTCCTTATTGTGACTCTATTGGGTAGCAGCTATGCTCCTTGTCTGAAAGTTTGGGAGGTCTTCTGTCTTCTACCTACAGTACCTCTGAGAAGGAGATGTCAGATGAAGTGAGAATCCATGTCTCTTCTTGCTCTACACTCTAGGCAGTTGGCTGAGGGCATTCCTATTTCTCTTTGCCTTGAGTTCATTCCAACACTAACTCAACAGCACTAGTTTAACCCAACTCAACACAACTCAACTGAAATCATAAACAGATGAGAGTCTACACATATCAGGAGAGGGCCATAGTAATTAATCATTCAAACATTCATTGAGCTCCTACTATGTGCCAGATAAGTACAATATTGGATTAATACAAAATATTATGGAGGTACTAGGGAAGAGCATTGGATCCAAAGTGGAAGGCTTCCCAGAGGAATTGATATTTGAGCATTTGTTTTAAATGGTGATCCAGAATTATTGAGGCAAAGATGTGAGGTAAAGATATTCTCAATGGAGGTAATGTTACAAAGACTCAAAGGTGATAAAAAGTGTGGGGCATTCTAGAAATTCCAAGCCTAGGATGCCGAGAAATGAGGGGATGGCACTGGTTTGAGGGGGATGCAGTGAGGAGGTTGGGAAGATGAAACAACATTCTGTGTTATGCTTGGCAATCTGGGATTACCAGGAAGGAGCCGACTTTCTGAACTGCTCTTGTCTCACTCTCACAAAGGGCATTTCCTGGTTTGACACTAAGGCTTGGATGAAAATCTTAGAGTCCTTGTCTGTACTTTAAATAGGATTTCCAGCCCTCACGTGCTGTCTGCCTCATCCACCTCTCTCCTGCTCATCTTTTAACAGCTTCATAACTCTCACCTTTCAAAATCGAATGTTTCTTTCCAGATTGCCAAGCAGGTAATAAATCATAACCCTTTTCTGGAGACAAAGAAAGTTATCCTGGATCACTGATGTTTTGTGTTTGATGGTGAGATTGTATGGCCTTACCTTTCAGTCTCCTTATGTACCCATGTATTAGTCAGGGTTCTCTCAGGAAACAGAATTGACAGGAGATATCTGTCAATAATATGAGATTTTATGAGTCTCTCACGCGACCGTGAGGATTCACAAGTCCAGGTTCCGCAGGCAGGCTGCAAACCAGGGGCTCCGATGAAAGTCTGATGAAAGGTCCTTGATGAGCTTCTGGGAGAAGTTGGCTGTCCAACAACGAGCTGGGAAATTCTCTCTGAATGTTGACATCATTTCCCCTTTTAAGTCATTCAACTGATTGGATAAAAGCGTCACCCATTGATGATGCAATCTCCCTGATTGATGCAGATGTAACCAGCCATCCACGCAGTAAACTCACTGGTGATCGAAGTCCATAAATGCTCTTGTATTACAATTAGCTCAGTGCTTGCTGGAACAAACACCTGGACACAATTACCTGGCTGAGTTGACACTTTAGCCTAACCATCACAACCCACCACGTACAGAATGAGGATTTTTAAAAACCCTCCCTCCCCGCTGTTATTGGTGTACGAAAGTATTCTAAGGTGGAGAAGAGATTTGACAGGGATCTGCCCTTTTCAAATTAAAAACCAAGTACCATACAACACAAATGAATGCTCTTTATGTTATATTTGAAGTCACCCAGCTTCCACGTCTCTGTAATTCACAGAGAAGGAAAGCTAGTTTCAGGGAGGGGAAGAGCTAGGCTCAGAAAACAGGTCTCCTGTTGCCAGACCTCAGGCTCCTTCACAGTCCCGTGGTGTCTGTGGGAAAATATCACCCTGCCGATAAGAAAGTCTTGCATGGCTAAATGCACTGTGCCTCAGAGACTTCCTGCAACCTGGGTCGTTCTACCCTGAATGATGTCTAATTATATATTTCCATGGTTACTTTCACAGATAATGACGAGTCCCCCAGCCCCCTGAAACATCACAGGACTTTAGGAGGCATGTTGAAAAGAGAGCAAAACAAAACCACACAATTACCATATTCAAGCAAATAATCAGAGACGAAATTGGCTACTGAGGCATATTATCTCTCACTAATTATCATTTTAAGTGATGAAAAACTCAAAATGAATGGTTCTTTCTCCACCCCTGTGCTGCAGAGAGCTCCTTTTCCCAACTCTAGGAGCCAAGGGCCCAATTATTTGCACTTAATAATTCAGCCCCATCTCCTTGGCCTGAATTCCATTTGTTGCTGTAAATGGGGGCCACATTTCTCACAGAAAGTGCAGTTGTTGAAAATAAAACCCTCACTCTTCCTGACTCCTCTTCCCACTCCCTAGTACGAAGAAGGACTATAATTAACAACAGCCCAATTAGCAGCTACTGCTCAGAGTCCTTTGACCCCCAAACGTGGTAAGGGGCATGTACCTTTTGCCTTGAGTGGGATGCCATTCCCAAAGGAGTCAAATTCAGACATGCACTCCAAATCCCTTTGGGCTCAATAAAACTTTACTTGCCATATTCCCTGTCATTTATTTCCAAAGGAGGATTTGAATTCAAGAGATAAGGTGGCTTTCTCAAAGGACACCGAGTTGTCTTCATTTGGATGGAAATGAGAATGGTTTGTTTTAATCAGTCCACTGATTTGGTGCCTCACTTAATAACGGGTGAGTTCCTGTCATGTGCTAGGAGCTAGGTTTGACAGAGAGTAGTCAACGTGATGTTTGTGTTCAGGGAGCTCTCTTCAAGCAGTGGGAGATGGATTCATAAACAATGTGGGTGCAGTGTAATAATTACAGTTAGAGATAGGTGGCTTCTACAGTGGGGGCAGTAGTGGCTGTGGAGGTCGATATGGGTAACCTTTGTGAGTACAAAAAATGCCTTTTGTTAGGTCTACCTCTGGAAAATTAAGTCTGGCATTCAACAGAGACAAGAGTGAATTGCTTAGGTCAAGTAGCTGAAGGGCGAATGGAGCCATGAGGCTGAACATTGTGCAAAGTGTACTCAAAGGATTTCATGCTGGCCCCGAGCCGCCTGGTCAGTTGCATCTTCCGTGTAAGTCTCCATGCACATCCAGACACCCCATGTTTCCCTAATGCAAGGTGCCTTCAGGCCTAGGCCATTGTTGTTTCTTCCACTGCCACCCCCTTCCTCCTATATTGCTTCTATGGAACTCTGAATCATCTGTGGAGGCCTGATTTGAGGTAGTGTGCTCCTGCAGAAGGAACATGGACTTTGGAGAAAAACCCTGTCCTCAACAAAGCCTCTGCAACCCAATAGCTACGGGTAAGTTGAGCTCTCTGAACACAGTTTTCTCATGTATAAAGACAAAGGTAATGATCACTACTTCAAAGAGCTATTGTAAGCATTAAGTGAGCAAATGTAGGACATCACAAGATAAGGCATAGGTGGGTGCATGTGGATTAGATACTACTATCTCTTCTGCATTGTGGGACCAAATTGAAATGAATTAGAAACACACAGGGAGCTCAAGTTCTGCCAACAAGAGGATGCAAACCATCTGCAATGGTTCAAGTCCCAAACCAGAAAGTATGGGGAGGCAGGAATGTGAGTCTTAGATCTTTCATTAAGGAGCTAATGATCCAGGGCTGGAGATAAGACTCATCACACGCATGAGATAAAGCAGCTCTAAATCGTGTTGTAGTGTCTACTTGTGAGTACTGCTCTTTGAATGTACAGTGACTCACATGGTGCCTTTTGCTGAATAAATGCACAGATGACTGGATTGAATGAGTAAAGGAATATGCAATACTTCAGCATCATTCCCAGTAACTCTTCCAAAGTACATGCTTAATATATGATTACTGACTATTGGAATTAATGAATGAATGGTTTACATTACATATCATAGGCAATTTGTGAGTTAGAAATATGTGCAGGAAATCTGGGATGAGAGAGAATTGGATTTCATCCTGGACCTGTCTTTTATGTACTCTCCTTGTGACCTTGAGCAAGTCAATATTGCTAACTACCCTGCGACTTGGAATAGCAGAGATTACAAAATGACAACCCATTACATACGTGCATAAATAGCTCAGAATGGGTTTCAGGTCCACATGCTACACTCATTTTCATTGCTGAGTTTGTTTTCCTTGACTTATATTGCATCTTAGACACTTGGGGAAGCCACCAGGGCCTTCATGGAGGAGGCCATGCTTGTGTTGGGTTTTAGAGGTTGAGTAGGAGTTAATGGGGAAGAGGGAACTGGTTCATTTAGAGCAAAGAGAGAAGTGTGCTGATAAAATGAAGAAGGTACTGCTGGGGCTGGGAGGTTGGGGAGGAGGTACGAGGGGCAGTTGGAGGTGAGCACAAACGTGTAGGTGAAGCTGGAGCTTGAAAGGTCTTGCAAGACACTCTAAAGCATCTTTGTTCAGATCAGGTAAAAAAAACAATTGAATGAGGGCCTGCTGTGTGCCAGGCACTGTCCTAGTCACAGGGCCATGACTGATGAGGGAGCTGTGGTCCCTACCCTTGGAGCATACAGTCTTGTAGAGAAGAAACAGATGGTTTCCATGTAATGTGGGGAAGGCTATCAGGGAGCTGGATAGTAAAGTTTAATTCTCACCACTGTGATGTAGCTCTAATTGTAATCACCACATTTCAGATGAAGAGACCAAGCTTTGCTGGACCCCCAGGCTTGGGCTTGTTCTATTCAACAGGATATGGCAGACAAAATGCCAACAACAGCAGCTGTGTTCCGAGCTGCGCGTTGGGTGTGGAATCTCTGTTGCTGGTTTCAAGGCCACAGAAATGCAGACTCACCCCTCGGGTCACCCCAGCTGTCAGGGGGAAGAGGGTGGGTGTCCCGAGAAGGTCTGTGCATGTCCCGTGGTGCCAGGCCTTGGTGCCTTTTCTACCCGCCATCTCCCTTTGCCCCCTGACAGGCCGCCAGGCAGTTGCTAGGCAACCTCTCTAGCAAGACTGTGCATCCTGGCAGAAATTGCTGTTATGCCCGGGGAGAGAGTTCTCCCTCCCCTCTTTCCTGCATTTTAAGCAAAGAGACATCCTAAAATAGGGCTTTTTTTTCTATTACTTTTTTTTTTTTTTGACAGACAACTTCTGTGTAAATGTTGAAATCTGTGTTGTCTGTCAGGAGCAGTCAATCTGAAAACTTTGCTGAAGAGAATGTATATTTAGTAACGGTGACAAAGAGAGAGAGACATTGAGATGTCAATTATTCTGGCTAGTTAATGCAAAAGCTGGGTATTTAAATCAAGTGGTTTAGGGAAATGAAAAGGGGAGAGAGGCGGCAAATACAGATCCTTGTGTTTTAAATAGTGCGGCGCCCCGTTTGATTTAACGCCATCTGTTGCCAAGGATGCCCACAGTGTCAGCTCGAACTCATGAGTATCTGTGAAGCAGCTTTGGTGATGAAGCGATGCTCACTCCGGATCCTTGTAGGGAAAAAGGGGCTTGGATTTATAAGTCAAAAGGCTGGATAGATTTGAGTCCTGACTCTATGGGGTTTTCATATTTGGACCCTGGCATGGCCTTGCCTTTTGTTAAAATACCAACGCTTTCTGAGTGATTTGGTAATTAGCCTGACACTTGCAATTCTCCTCCAGACCCTCCTCCAGGTCCCCCAGGGCCCCCAAACCCATCTTCTGTACCCACTGCCCTCAACAGCTTGTGGCCTCCAGGACGCTATTCCAGTGCTCGTGTGCATGGTCAGTACTGGGCTGTCCTGCTTGTGAAATCTGTGGAGTGTCACCCCTATAATCCCACAGCAGGGGTTCTCAACCGGGGGTGATTTTGCCTCCAGGACACGTTTGGCCATGTTTGAGACATTTTTGGTTCTCACAATTGGGAGTAGGCAAGGTGGGTGTGCTGCTGGCATCTAGTGGGTAGAGGCCAGAGATGCTGCTAAACATTCCATGAGGCACGGGGTCGCCACCTACCACAGCAGAGAATGATCCAGCCCTGAATATCAGTAGGGCCAAGGGTGAGAAGCCAGCTCTCCAGTGATCAACCGGGAGAGAAACTGGCTGAGTAACTTTTGCATCTTCAGCCCTTTCCTACTGCCTGGCGCAGAACAAATGGCTGGGTGAACGATGAACGCACCTAATGATTGAGTCAATATTTTCCTTTCTAGTTTCCAAAAATTGAACGCTCTTCCAACAGCCTGGTTGGTAAGTCATTTCATGCCAGATTTATTATGAATATAAACTGGGATTCAAAAGTTGTGATGTGACTATCAGGAGCAAATTTATTATTGAGCAAGAAATGATTGGAGATTACGTGTCTTGGGGCACAACCTAGTAGGGTGGTCTGTGGTTTGTTGATGCCCATAGAATTTTGGCTGCATCTCTTGGGTGCCTTTTCTAGTTTCCAGCATCCTCCTTGTTTCAGCTTCAGCTCACCAGCCAGGTGGCTTTTTCCCCCAACCCTATGAGATGCGATGGACTCCTCACCATGCCTGGCTCCCAGTCCTGCTCCCTACTCCTCCCTCTTGTGATATTGGTGATCTGGACACACCCTCCGTAGTGTCTGATCTCACCCCAGTGCCCTGTTTTGAGTTTCTTGACTCCTATATCAGTGCCCGAGAGTCTCATTTTTCTGTACCAGTAGCCTTCTTCATCTGCATGTGTCTCCATGCTCTTCCATCCACAATAGCATCTCCAAATTGAGAATGCCCATCTCTCCCCAGGCCAGTTCTCTGTCCTGATTATTGCACGACTGTATTAGTCAGCCAAAGGGGTGCTAATGTGAAACACCAAAAATGGGTTGGTCTTTATAAAGGGTTTTTATTTGGGGTAGAAGTCCACAGATACCAGGCCATAAAGCGTTATGTTTCTTCTCTCACCACAGTCCATTTCCACGTTGTTAGAGCAAGACAACTGCTGGCATTTGCCAGGGTTCAGGCTTGTGGGGTTCCTCTCTTCCCGGGGCTGCGTTTCTCTCCGGGCTTAGCTCCTGGTTCCTCCACAAGGTCAGCTGTAGACGATTAGGCAAATGGCTTGCTTCTCTTCTCCTGGGGCCCTCTTTCCAACATTAAAACTGCTTCTCAAAAGACTGCTTCTCAAAACTGTTTTTGCCATGCCTTTTATATTTGATTCCCCACCCCCCAAGGGGTGGGGCTCAACACCCTAATCATAACCTAGTCATGCCCAGATTAACAGATCAGTTTACAAGCATGATCCAATTATATTTTTGGAATTCATAATTACATCAAATTGGCCAACCATTACAACGACAAACCTCAGAAAGGCAACATTTTCATATCTCCTAGCCTCTTCCTCCTGCTCTTGGGTCCCCATCTCCATGGATGGTGCCATCTACCTTCCAGTTTTCCACATATCCACTCCACTGCCAGTGGACCTGTGGCATCCAGCCAATTAACAAGTTCTGTCAATTCCATGCCCTTAGTCTCTCTCCACTCTCTCCACTCTTTTCCTATTCCCATTGCCACAGTTCAGTTTGAAGTCTCAGTAATTACCATCCAGTGCAGTAGTTTGCTCCCCACCCAATGCTTCTCTCCATGCCTGGCTGGTCTGTCCTCCATCCTTCTGCTCTCAAATGCAAAGCTGATCAGATCTTGCTGAAACCCTTCACTGGGTCTCCCATTACAATCATGAAGCATTCAGGTTCTTTATCACCACATACATTCCTTTCCTCATCATTCCTTTATTAATTTTCTTCTTCTATTCTTTTTTGTTAATTCAAAAAAATATGCAATTAGCCCTTACACTGCACCCATCTCAGTCCTTGTGCTCAGCCTAGGGCATACAGAGATGAACAAAAGCAGAAATGGTCCCTGACTCCTTGGAGCTTACACTTGAATTGGAGCAACATGCTGGTGGCTCAATCCAGTGTGAGGGTCCAGAAATGGAATCCCCAGGACCTAGTGATGGTGTTGGAGTGAGGGGCTCACAGGTTTCTGACTGAGGAACTGGCTGCTTGGTCTCATTTATTGAGCTAGAGAAGATAAGAGAAGGGGCAGGTGTGGATGCTGGGGAGCTTTAATGCTTAGGGTGAGCTTGCTTCTCTGTCACTCTTTCCTCCCAGCATGTCTCATCTGGGGCATCTATCAGGAACAACATGTTGTCCCACGACCCCTCAGGCTCTCTTGCCTATAGGCCTTCCCACCTACTGCTTCCCCTTCTGCCCAGAATACTTGGTGCGATTTTCTTTCCCTGATGTGACCCTCCCCTTGGAAGTCTTGCCTGACTTCTCACTCTTTCCTCTGCCTTGAACACCTGAATCCATGTCCTCCCTAGCTCACTCTCCTATGGGAAAGCTTCCCTGACCTCTTCCTCCACTCCTCAGATGGGTTAAGTGTTCTCATTATGAAGTCATTTCTCACTGGCTGAGTGTACCCCATGCAAAGAAGCAGATGTTAGGGGAGGGTTTCCCACATCCACACATTGGCATATTTGTGCCTTGCTCAGACCCATCCAAGACCCAGGTACACTTATATTTAAAATAATGGTACATTTCTACCTGTCAATACATGGTTGCTAGGAAGGTACAGCATAATAATGGAAATGAAAATGCTTTCTAAACTCAAGGCACTAATGATTTCCGAGGTGTTTTATGAAACAAAATAGGGTCCTAGTAGTTTTAACTCTACTATTCCTGGAGAGGGATTCAGTTACAGAAGTTTGAAAGCACCTCCTTTTATTGCCTACAGGTATTTTCTAAAAACATCTTCTAAATGAGGAAAACGGGAACCAGAAAAAGTAACGTGGTGAGACTTTAGTGAACATATTTTTTTAGAGCAAAGATCACCAAATACTTGGACTGTGGACTAAGACTAGCGTGTAATGAAATTTTTACCCTTGCACAGTAAATCTGTCAATGTTAATGTTTTCAAGGTGCCTATTTTGGGAAGAACAATCCTTTCTTTTAAATTGATGTTCAGTGTGTGTGTGTATGCGTGTGTGTTTGATTTGTATTGGCAAAAAAATAAGTTGCCTTATCTTGATCATTCAATTATTACTGTTTTTGAGAAAATAAGATCTTCAGTATACAAAAATTTAATTCATTATTTTTTGGATACTTTTCATTTTGGAGATTTTTTTTTAACATATTGAATTTTGAGTAAGAGCTGAACAATCCCCAAGGGAAATAAATTGAGCTGGAAGTTTTGGTTTAGTTGCTCTGGTGTTCTTTGTGAGACTGGGGATAGAGTAGGAAACTGATTTACTGAGCTCCAGCTGAAACGGACCTTAATCCCACATTCTTCTGAGGAGTTGCTTCCATACCCTCAGTTATATCCCTGCAAAACTGTGGACTTTCCTAGTTACCAAATATTCACTAGCTCCTGAGAAGGCCATGCCATCTTTAAATGGTTACAACTCTTCCTTAAACCGAGCCCAAATTCTTCTTTACCTTACTTTCATATATTGATCCCAAGTGTCCCCATGGAAAAAAGCTTCTCTTTTTTTCTCATGTAACCAGCTTGGATTCACAGGAAACACATTTAGAGAAATAGAAGCTGATTACCGTCTCCATTTTGGTTGTTCTTTCCATCATAGCCAGCTGTTAGGCCTTATCAGCCCATTACCCACCATAGGGTCTTGGTGGCCCAGTACAGAATCCCTGCAATGATGCTTTAGCTCCCAGGCTATGAACTCTTGGTTGCAAACCCTTATACTCTGTCTGGTGTCCCTATTCCCGTTTGGCATCTCTATCCTGATTTCTGCCTCTCTGTGCATCCACTGCTACGTGAGACCTGTGGTACATTACCTCTTTACTTGATGGAGGCATGACCCTCGGATGCCGAATTTGTTCCAGTTCTCTGGGTTCTCTGAGATGAAGATCTGTGTGTGTGTGATTTATGAAGGAGGTGCTTCCAGAAGAACCTGCATAGAAATGGGGATAAGCAGGCCAGGGAAGGGAAGAAGCTAAGGTGCAGCTTCAGGTGAAGCCCTGGCCTGCCTGAGCCTGCAGGGAGCTCCGGAGTGTAAATAACATCACAGTTTGTCCTACTTCTAGTTAAGGGAGTGTTCATAGTCTGTCCAGGCAGTCATTACCCGGGGCTGCTCCATGTCATACACTTTGGCTCTCAGGACAAAGGACAGCCTTCTGAATACAGTGTGTGAGTCTTCCAGAGAGAAGCACGGAGGCTGGGGGCTGGGGTAGGGGGAAGTGGGCAACACCCTGGCAGCCTCTGCTCCAGCTCTCTGACGTGGAATGCCCCTGTCTTGCCCAGTCCATCACTGCTCACTACTGAACTAGTGTCCATCTGAGGATGGACCCCTGGCTCCTCTTGTCCAGCAGGGTGGTATGTGACAGAGTTTTGGCCATGCTCCAGCTCGCCAATAGCTTTCCCTAGCCTGAGTTTGACTCTAGGTGCATGCATTAGGTACCACAAACTGGGTGGCTTAAAACAACAGAAATTTATTGTCTCACCGCTCTGGAGGCCAGAAGTCTGGAACCAAGTTGCTGTCAGGGCCGTGTGTCCTCTGCAAACACAGGGGAGAACACTTTCTTGCCTCCTCTTAGCTTCCGGTGGTTGCTGGTAATCTTTGGTGCTCCTTGGCTTGCAGCTGCAGCATTTCAGTCTCTGCCTCAGTCGTCACCTGGTGGTTTCCCCTCTGGGTCCAAATTTTCTCTTTTAAGGACACCAGTCATGTTGGATTCAGGCTCATCTTAATCCAGTTTGGTCTCATCTGAACTAAAGACATCTTTAAAAACCCTTTTTTTCTGACTTCAGGGTTGGGACTTCAACATATCTTTCTGGGAAAGACAATTCTACCCATAACAGTGTGCTTTGGCCAAATGAGTGCAGAGCAGAATAATCATACCTCTCATTCTCCACCCATCAGTGCAGCTGAAGTGAAATTGTGGGTTTCTACTGGAAGGAGACAACCTCACTCGGAGCTTCCTGTTGAGTAAGCATCTGAATATTTTGTCACATGTGCTGTGGCTCAGCTATGCTGGCTTCCTCTGCGGTTGGACCAGTGTTTGAGCTGCCATATTTGCAGTTGCTGCCCCATTGCAGACACTTAGTAAAAAGCCCTATAGGGAGCATGAATGAATGCATGACTCTGGCATGTGGCCTCTGGGGAAGGGGGTGGGGCAGAAAAAATTGAGATGAAGGAAGTGGCTGGGATACAGCTGAATTTCCCACTGGAATGAGCAGTGGCATCAGCTTCTTGAATCCTCTTCTGTTATCATGGTCAATCAGGGAGGCCCATTGTGGTGGTTAGGCTAACGTGTCAATTTGGCCTGGTAATGGTGCCCAGTTGTTTGGTCATGCAAGCACTGGGCTAATTGTAAAACAAGGGCATTTCATGGACTTTAATCATCAGTGAGCTGATTGCATAGATAGCTGGTTACATCTATAATCAACTGAGGAGATCGCCATCAGCAATGAGTGACGTCTTATCCAATCAGCTGAAGGTCTTAAAAGGAGAAATGATTTCAGCATTCAGAGAGAGAGAGAATTCCCATCTCTGCCTCAGACAGCCAGAGTCTCCTGGGGAACTCACCAAGGACCTTTGTTGCAGGGAATAGATTTAGAATTTGGATTGTGCATCCCTACAGTTGCATGAGACAATTTTATAAAATCTCATACTATTTACAGATATCTCCTGTCAGTTCTGTTTCCCTAGAGAACCCTGACTAATGCACCCATCGTTGGCCTTTTCCAGGACTCAGGAAGAAAAGCAGAGGTTCCCTATGTACCAGAATAGAGCAACCTGCGGCTCAGTCATTTGGGTATAAAAGTCCATTTGAGTCAATAAAACAGTTCTGTAAGCACAATGCGAGTTTCATTATTGGTATACGAGGCTGGCTGAAATGCTTGGGTGATTCCTTAAGGAGAACACTATTATTACGCCTGATTTGTGATTTCACAGCCTGTAGAGGAGAGGACAGGGAGTCAAACTGGTTTTCTCAACATTAGCTTCATGAAGAAAAGAAAAAGTTCACTAAACACATTGTTGTCCTGTGTGTTTTCTTGAAATGTAAAAATAATATGTAAAGAAAGCATCAGTCTGCAGGAGATATGAAATTGCAGTGACATAAATTATGCTCCATGCCAGGACTTCTTGTCTCCCTCCATGTTTAATGAGCTCTGCCCTGCACACATCAGGGAAGGGTGAATTAGGAGTCACAAAAGGGACATACAGAATACAAGAGAGTGACTCCATGTTTTTTCCCCGACACTATTTTCTTAGGTTTGTTTAATTCCATCTCTTCCCTTTAATTCTCTTTAGGAAAAGTTGTGTGGTAAGAGATTAACCTGATATATAGGAACCAAATAACCTGGTTTGTGTTGTTAAGGGAAGCAACTCGGCCTACAGGATAATTTAACTTTGGGAATGGCAAGCTTTATTTTGGGGTCAAAGCCAAAGTAGAGAGAGTCTTATGTAGTGGAAAGAGCAGCGTTTTCACCACATGGTCTGGGTTGAGTCCCGGCTCCCTTCCTTACTAAGCTGATGACATTTGACAAATTGGTTAACATTTCTGAACCTTAGTTTTCCTCATTTACCCTATGGGGATAGTGACTGCAGTTGTGCCACAGAGAGGGTGTGAGGAATAAATCAGAACACGTATGTGAACACAAAAATAATAAAGCCCTATGTGAAAGTGGCGTATTACTAACATCTCTGGGCTTTGGCTGTCATCAACAAGGTGTTGATGTGGACTATTTCTGAGTTTGTGTCCAGTTCAATGGTCGCCAGCTTAATGAAAAGGGACAAGGTGGCTGTAGCAGTTTGGTATTATGATTTCCAAAAATAAATATTGGATTATGTTTGTAAATTGGTCTGTTCCTCTGGATGTGTTAGATTGTATTGGATTCAGAGGTTTCACTTTTACTTGATTACATAATGATTAAGGCTTTGATTGCCATGTAACTAAGATGTTAAGTCCACCCCCTTGGTAGATGGGGACTCACAGAAAACGACGTGGCAGAGGAGAAAGAGTTCTGAACTGAAGCCCCAGGAGGTAAACACACAGGAGAAGAACACAGAGGAATAGAGACGGCTCCATAGACATGGCAGAGGCCCTGGGAAGAGAGAGAGACTGATAGTCTATAGCTGGCCTTGTGGAGATAACAGAGCAGCTGAGCCCATAGAGAAACAGGCCCCAGGAGAGAGATGAGACTTATCCCAGCCTACAGCTGATATTGGAAGAAGCTGGCACCACGGATCCTTAAGAGGAAGAAGAAGACTAAACCCTTGAAGACATTGGCAGTCATCTTGCTCCAACACGTGGCAATAGACTTTGGTGAGGGAAGTAACTTATGCTTTATGGCCTGGTAACTGTGAGCTTCTACCCCCAATAAATACCCTTTATAAAAGCCAACAGATTTCTGGTATTTTTGCATCATCACCCCAAACTGAGTGCATGTAATGACCTCCGTAGGCTGCAATGCCTTAAATTGGGAAGAGTGAGGAACAAGGATGAAGATGATAAAGTGTCTGCCCTAAATGTAGTTCACAACATCAGGAGAAAATGGTCACAGGAATACACTAACCCCGATAGGAATCAAAGGCTGAGGGCAGGTGGTGGGGAAGCTGCACGTGTCAAAGAATGTAGGGACCACACTGAATTCAGAATAGCCTTGTATAGAGAGTCCATATTGGAACTAGGTCTAAAGTTTTTGACCTTGATATCTCCAATTGACATATGGAGGTTTCGGGGTCCAGTTTTGAAATCCCTTCTTGGTGGCACCGTAAGATGTTGGAGTTACACAGAACGAAAGAAAGGTGTGGGTCTTTTTGATGCTAGGTGACTAACTCAGCTTCCCATACGTGGGCAGACTGTCTTATTCAAAGTTAAAGAATCTGTGAGTATTTTAGAGTTGGATGGATGGATTCTTCGAGAGTATCTAGTCCTTAGAGGGAGGGAGGGAGGGAGGCGAGCCCTCTGGGGATGAGAGCTATTTTATTATTAAGAATATGTCTGCTCCAAACCGTTTCCCTCTTCTGCACCATCTAATGCACATTCTCAAACATTGCAGAGCATGATTCTGCTCCCTAGAATCATGGGGAGATTTAAAAATTCCTGGTGCCTCGGCCAATTCCCAGACCAATGAAACAAGAGTCTTGGGGGTGGGACCAGGGAATCGATATTTTGAAAGCTCCCCTGGTGACTCCAACCTGCAGCCATGCTTGAGGATCTGTGGCTTAGCATGACTCACCAGCTCCTGATTTTCTCCATCCCATTCAGAGCAGGCAGCCCTTCTCTACCCTGAAGGCTCCCATGTCCAACCCCTGAGTCAGCGCTGGGTATAGCAGGCTCTCCTCAGAGGTGGGGTCTACAGAGGGCCTCATTATCCTAATCCAACACCAGGGGCGATCCAAGCCCACCTCTCTGACTTCACCGCCTATGCCTATCTCCCTACTCACTCTGCTCCAGTTCAGCTGGCTTTCCTTTTGTTCTCCCTACACACCAAGTCCATTCCCCCTGCAGAACCCTTGAAGCCACTTTCCCCTTTGACTGGGATGTTCCACAGTTGAATGGTGACCCCTCACTTTTCAAGTCTCAGCTCAAAATGAACTTCCCTGGCCTTCTCCTCACTCTTCCCTCACCCCCAGGTACTCTCAGACAGAATCTTCAGATTCATTTCTTCCTATAGCAGTGAAATCTTCCTGCTCAGTGAAATCATTTGTGTCCTTGCGAATGGTCCCTTTCATTCCACTAGGATGTGCGCTTTGTGAGCGCAGGGGTCCTGCCTGGGTCACGGGTTAGCTCCAGGATGGTACCTCCCCTCACAGACGTCCATCCATATTTACTGAGGGGCTGATTTCTTCTGCCATTTTCCTGGGTGGTTACCCTGACAGTTACCTTTGACCCCTCTCCCTCTTTATCTTTCTGTATCTTCCATTGTCTCCCAAACTCTACAGTGTTTTATACAAGTAGCTGGGTGTTCACTAGCTCGGTGGGATTTACAAAACTTTCAGACACCAGAGGATGGACCCAGGATGTGTTAAGTATATAGAATCTTCCTCTCACAGAAGTAATCTTACCCTTTAAAACATTTTCTTTTCCTCCTGCTGCAGTATCACCAGGTTTGGAAAAAGAACAGATTCAGGACCAAAATGCTTCAGTCTTGACCTGTTTGTAAGCTCTGCTCCATGTCCTTCCTGGAAGAGGTTTATTAACCTAAAATGGAAATCTTCCTTGTGAAAAGTGTTAAAATATGTTTTCGAGACAGCTGGACTGCAGCCTGCAGGGCGGTCATAATCAGCCCCCATGCCTCTCCCTACCTTCTCGGCCCTGAGGCCTTTCCCTCAGGCACACGAATGAGGTGCTCTCTGGAGCCCTGGGCCTGAGCCTAAAGCTTTTTCCATTTTGGTCACAAAATAGAAAGAGATAAAGGGAAAAGGATCATGAAGACTTCTTGAAGCCGTAAGCCTGGGCAGAGCCACAAGGCACGAAGGCGGAACCCCATTGGCCCTGGACCAGAGCACTTAGATGATACAGAAGATGATATAATCCCCCTTTCTGGCCAACATCTGTTTTGCATCTGTTTATCTGTATAACTCCCTTTCATGTTCTCACATGACCCATACGTCTGTGAGCAGGGTGGTTCCAATCTGATGAATGCTTGACTTGGAATAAAGAAACTGAGGCCCAGTGTGTCTCGTGACCTGCCTAAGGCCACACAAGCAATGGGCATGTAAGCTGCAGCTCACACCCACAAATTGGTGATGCTGGCCCTGAGAGTAAGGTGTGTGTTGAGTGTATATAGGGTCCATGGGAGCCTGGGTTCCAGCAAAGGAAGGCAATGATGGAGAAGCCAACCCTAGACTCAGAGCCTCTATGAGCTCCCACTTCCAACCCTGCCGCTTATCAGCTGAATTGCCTTGAGCAATTTCCTTCACCTCTCTAAGAAGCAGGTATTTGGTCAGTAAATGATGGGCTTGGAATTGTGGGCATCTAAGATTCTTTCTTCTTCTTCTACTTTGTGTCTCTCTCACACTCTGTGCACCATTTCCCCAAACCATTGTAGGGTATTAAGGTTAGTGTAGCTTTTAGGGGTGAAAAGTAATTAAATGTAAATATAGCTACCTGCATTTTGAACCGGTGTTGGCCAGATTTTCCCTGGGTAAGGGATTACGCTCTTTTGGGACTTCTGCATAACATAATGAAAAACAACAAAGAAAGTGGAATCAGACTCCTTGGCCTGATTCTGCCTCCACTAGCTGGATAACCTCCCAGGACTTTGGTTTCCTCCTCTGTGAGTTGTGTGTGGTGTTAATGCTTCCAGGGTTGTAAAAGACTAAATGAAATAGCGAACATGAAGGTGTTAGACACAGCACACTGATGTTATCATATGTAATATTTCAGGGAAGGATTCCCCCGATTCCATAGCCCGCCCTCCTGCCCCCTTCTCGAGGTTCCCATTCAAGGTGGGGAGCTCACTGGGTATAACCCACTTTGCTTCTTTTCTTACTCTGCCCCTAGGCAAAGTAGAGGCATCTCTCTGGTTGAGAAATGTGACAAGATTAAGCTGGGCACCATCAGCTTGGCTGGACTTTATTTTCCATTTTGAGAGCAATTTGCTTGCAGCAGGAATGAGGCTGATGACCTTCCCAGGGCAAGAAGGCTGGCCCTGCCCACTGTCAACTGGGACTAGGGGACAAGTCTGCCTCATTCTGCAGGCCACTGATCAGTCTCATCTGGCCTTACTCTAAGCCATGGCCACCAATTTAGACTTTTGTGTTTAAAAAAAGGTGACTTGACCTCCATCTGCTTTGCTATTCATCTGATTCCTCAGTTTCTTCAGAACTTGGGTAAAAAAGGGGGAGTATATAATTAATTGTTCCTTTCTACCATCCTCCCCTCCCACCCCCATGCTGGCCCCAACTCCCACTTGACTAGACCTAGACTTGTTCCTCAACATCTGACTTTGAGAAAGACTTTCCATCTCCTTCCCAATGATCTTCAGGGGGAGCAGGTGACGCAACCTCATCAGTCATTTATTCCAGTGTTTCATAACCCTCGCTGACACGTTCTCCTTCTGGAGCTAACCTACATTCCACCCGCCACCATTTATTAAGCCCATTCCCTCCAGGCTCATGGCAACCGGCCTTATTCAAGGAAAGATGAATACCTGGCTCACAATCACCCTCTCCTTTCTTCCAAAGTCACCCCTCTGCCTGGTGTTATTTGTTATCTGCAGCGATCTCCAGTAATGCGGCTTTTGTTGGGTCATCTTTCCCAAGCATGATCAACGGCCAGAATTAGGAAAATAGAACAGGATCCCCTCTGCAGATGGCGTTGGTCTTCCTGTGGGCACGTGGTGTTTGCACATGTCCAAGCCACTTTTAACCATTCCCTTGCCTGCCACAGTGACCCTCACGTATGCCGTCCCACCTGTCAGAGACACTCACCATTTAGAAATGCCACCGGCCCTGCCCTTGCTGATAAGGCCCCAGTCTCATTACAGGACATTCCAGGCCTGGACGTTGCTGGGGAATAAGTGTCTGCCTGTGTGTCTAGTTGTTTTCCAAAGACCTATGGACATCAAGTGACCAGCCCTGAGATTTGGGCCCTGCCTTAAATTCATGTGAAGTTTAGTCTTGATTTCATTGTTTTCTCCTGTGAACAGAATCCTTTGCTTTGGAATTGGATTGTCCTTTCTTTCCTCACTGTATCAGTCAGGAGAGGCTAGACAGGGCTGCAGTAACAACAAGCCCACAGTCTCCGTTCCCATGGAAGGTTCTGCTCCTTGTGTTCACTCAGGCTCCAGGCTGATGGAGCAGCCACCTCCGCAGAAATTGACATTTGCAAAAGAGAGTGGGAAGAATTGTGCCCTGGTCCTTAAACCTCAAGACTGGAAGTGACACATGTACTTCTGCCCACGTTTCATTGGCCAAAGCAAGTCCCATGGACCCACATACTTCTTCAGGGGTGGGGGACTGCAGTCCTCTCATACACTTGCAAGCAAAGAGCCAGAAATACTTGGTTGGCAGAGAGCACTAGTGATTATCACCTCACCAACTCTTTCTCCTTCTATTTTGAAAACAAAACAGAATAAATCTATATGCCATCCATTAAAATGAGGAAACTATCCAAGCATATATTCTAATTTACTTATTGTACAAAAGAGCAAACTTTAACACAAAGAGGGAAAATTATTTTCTCAAGGTCACACAGTGAGTCAGCTACATATTTTTACTAGAAATCAGGTCTCTTTGCATTTTTTCCCCTTGTGGATGATGATGTCATGCAGACCTATTGCTTTGTTGATTTTTCCATGTATATGTTTGCATTTCAGAATCAGTATGGTTGTTGCTAATTTTAGCATGAATGGTTGTGGGAGGGGAGTGATACTACGGTCGACTAACAGCAAGGGAACCAGTTAATTCAATAACCCCCTGGGCTGATAAAGTGAAAAGCTGAGTGGTGTTCTTCATGGGAACAGGCACCTGCATTTAACAGCCGCAAGACACCAGACTCAGAGCATCATCCAAGGGAAAGACGCAGCCACTACTGGCCCAGCTCAGTTCTAGGCCCTTCTATTGGAAATACCTGGGACAAAACCAGCAATGGCTCGAAGGTCACTCCGTGCATGTGCGGTGCTGCTTGTTACATTTCCTTTAACTCAGTTAATTCTCTAACTTGGCAGGTAGGGATTGGTAGCCACAATTTCTATTTGAAAATATTAAAGACCAAATAACGAGCTTAGGAAGTAAAACTAGCGAATGGAGAGAATGACTTTTATTATTACCATCCCATTTACTTCTTGAGTAGAGTGTCCCGATTAGAAGTTATTATGGTCATTTATCTGGTTATGTTTTTTGATCATTCTTCCACGCCGGTGTGTGTGCACTGTGAGCACAGGGACCTTGTCTGTCTTGTCACCACCAAATCCGTAGCTCCTGGCGCTGTGCCTGCCATACTGTAGGTCTTCCCCATGTAAGAATTTTGTGTTATTATAGGTCTGGAGGCCTGGTCCCAAGGCAGGAATTTAAACTCCCTGGTGTAGTCACTTTGATTTGGAAGCTGGGGTTCGCCCTGTGCCATCTCCTTTCTTTGTCATGCCCTTCCATTTCATGGCAGTATCTCTGTGCCCGAAATACCATAATTTCAATATTTTTTAACATTGCTCTCAATTTCTCTTGACCTCATTCTTGCCCTTTCTTGCTCTGTCTCCCTTTCTATTCCCCTTTATTCTTGCTTTTGCGCTTTCTCGGTTTTGATGATCAAGATCTAGAAGTACCAACTCCAAAACCCGCATTTTCAGAGTGGCTCCTGGGTGGTTTTATTCTGAAATGAGAACGCACACCTCACATGCATATCAGAACCCAGACTTTGATGTGGTGTCATGCAATCTCATTTAGTCTTTCTGCTCATTAGTGCACTGAAATTCCCTTTAATTATTTTGTTCATCCCATTTTAATTTTGCAATTTAACTGTGGAATGTAATAATTGGGTGCACCATATCCAGGCCTTCCTGAAAGCTGATGCAGCCTATAATATGCTCCTGGTCTGGGTTGTCCAGTGACTTGTCCATTTAGGCAGCAATGCCATTCATTAGTGAATTCATCAGATGCATACTGAGTAGCTGCTGTGTGCCAGGCAACTTGCTAGTTGTGGTGATGTCATGATTAAGACACGATGCCACACAGCAAAGAGACCACAATCAGCGGGGGGGAAACACACATAAATAAAAAAAACCATTGTGATTATGTAAGGACGAGGACGATACAGTTATGCCAGGGGGCAATGAGAGCACCGAGGAGGAGGCATAATTCAGCATTGCTGGCTGTGGTAGACAAACTCCTAGACGGACCCCAATTATCATCACTCCTGGTAATCATGCCCTGGCAAAATCCCCTCCCGGTGGCTTCCTTCAAACTACCAGAGCACAGCAAAGGTAAGGGGATGCCACGTCCATGGTTATGCCACAGAAGAGTGCAGGGCCTGTCCTGCCAGCTTTGATGAAGCCAGCGGCCATTCTGTCAGCTGCCCTAAGGAGAAGCCCACTTGGTAAGAAAAGGCAGCCTCCAAGCAACAACCGGTCAGAATCTGAAGCTTCCCACCGACAGCCGGCATGAAAACAGACTCTGCCAGCAACCATGTGGGCTTGGAGGGGCTCCTTCCCTGCTAACCTTGAGATGAGAGCTCAGCCCTGGCCGACACCTAGATTGCAGCTTTGCAGAGAACCAGTTAAGTCGCGCCCAGATTTCTGGCCCATAGAAGCTGTAGACAATAAATGTGCTTCGGTTTAAGCGGTGAGGTTGATGGTAATTTTGTTCCGTAGCAATAGAGAAGCCATACAGGGTGCAAGGAGATGCTGCCGGAGGAAGCCACGCCTGGGCTGTGCCTAAAATCAGGGGAGGAGCTAGTTGGGTGCTGCAGGGAGGGGGAGCGTGCTGCAGGGAGAGCTCTCAGAACTGTGGGCTCAGCAGGGTTAAGACAGGAGGCAAGAAAAAGCTCGGGTTGCGAGGGAAATATTAGGCTGAGCCACATGAAACGGCTGCTAGTCCGTGTGCTTTGATCTACAAAAACGCCAATTTCATAAGGTTCAATCTGTACCAGGCAGCCCATTGCTGCTCGAGCTTAAAGTTTGAGATGAGGGATGCCCTGTTAACACTCACTTTAACTCATCTGATCTGGGTTTTTTGCCTTAAAAAATAAGATGGGCTGTTTTCGTGAAATCCTCTTCATTTCCTCGGATTCATCTAAAGCATTAGAATCTCCCCAGGCGTGTTTAAGCATCACAGGCTTGCATTTCACATGGTCACAGGGAAGGAAGGCTTCAAGGTTTACAGAGTGTTTGTTTTCCCATCTCTGAGCTCATCTGAGGCCAGAAAAACTGTCTTCCGCGGTTCGCAAGTGAGACGCGGGCGGCCTAGGGAGGTAATAGCGGGGCTTGAGGTGGGGACTCTCAGTTCCTATCGCACTGCCTGGAAGCTCACCCACATCCAGGGCCCCGCACACTTTCCCCTCTGAGCCTGCACAGCGCCGGCCGCTCTGCATTTTCCCACCATCACTCGCCAATCACTTCCTCTCCAGAACCTTGGACACTTTTCTCCCTCTTGACTTTTTCTTTTAGCCAACAAAAACGGTTAAGTGTCTCCAATTCTAAAACGGCGTCCTCTTTCCCCCTGTGCTTTGCAAATTCCGCTTTTAGTTTTCCTCTCTCCTTCCTGTTCTTGCAGGAGTGGTGAATCCTCCTGGGCGCTGGTTTTCTCCTCAAACCTTTGTGCTCTCACTTCCAGTCCGTTCCATCCCTGCAATTCTCTGAAGCTGCTCTGGCCCAGGTGGGCCTTGTCTGCTAAAGGGGGCAGAGCCTAAGGACACCCACCTCTTCCTGCAGTTCCCTTTCTCTCTCTCCTTTATCTGTTCCCCCTCCGTCTCTCTCTCCTTTTTCTGTGCCTCCTCCTCCTCCCCTTAAATGTGGATGCTCGTAGGCAGTGAGGGCTCCGAGGATGATCTCATCTTCTCCCGTGGCTTTGGCCTTCGTCCTGCAGTGGCCATCACATCTTTTTAAAATTTATTTATTTATTTTTTTTATTGTTCATAAAAATCAAGATTTTTCACAGTACATACCAATATTTGTAAAATGACATACAAATATATATGCATATATGTGTATTTTCTTAGATAAATGTTATTTTATATATATATATATTTTAAAGGTGCCTAGATTACCTAATTATTACTCAGAAATTACAAGGATTCCCATGTTCCCCGCCTCCCACACCTCCCACAACATCCCACACCAACATCCTTCATCAGTGTGGAACATCACCCATAATGGATGTACACATCCTGGGGCTTTGCCACCAAGCATAGACCGCATTTCACATCATAGACCACCCTCTCTCCCACACAGTTCTGCGTGGTATATGCTGATGGAAAATGGCCTACATCTGTTGCCACAATGCCACTCATGACAACCCCCAAGTCCCAAAAAACCCCTGTATTTCGACTGCCTCTCCCCTCCCTGCCCCGAAAATGTCCAGTGGAGTGGCCATCACTTCTGTGTCTCCATCCCTGACCTCTACTGACCCCCTTCTCCAGCTTCACCCCGACACTTCCTGCTGCATACGGTGAACCTTGTACGGAGCTGGGAATTGCCGGTGACTCCCCTCAAACACCAGGGTGCTGGGTCTCCCTCTGCTTTTGATTCACGCCACTGCTGGGCCTCACACCTTCCCCCGTGTCCTTCAGGACTCAGCACAAGGCTGTGCTCTTGCTGCCGGAAGCCTTCCTGAGCCTCTCACCTGGACTGCACTACCTGCCCCCCCCACACACCCGTCTCCCCGCTTTGGCACCATGACGTATTTGTGGCTGCTGCCCTATTTAGTCTGTAAACTTATGGAGGGCATAGGCTGTCCTGTGTTTCATACTTGTATACCCAGAGATGATTACTGTGCCATTCATTCATTCATTCATTCCAAAGGTAATGCTATGGCACCTGCCCTTTGCTAAGTACCTTCCTAGGCACTGGGGAGCCACTGTGAGCTCACAGTGGGCGGCGGGGGGGCAGGGGTGAGCTCACAGCATTAAAGTTAAAACTTCCTGGGAGTCGTGCTTTGGCACGGGGCATCATGGGATTTTGGAGAAGTGTCACCTAACTCAGGGAAGATTTCCCCAAGTGGAGACCCGAGGGAGAGAATGGAGTTAGCTCAGTGGCGAGCTCAGGGCAGGCGGTAGGAATGTTCCAGGTAGAGGAACAACCATGCCAAGCCCAAGAGGTGAGGGGAAGCATGGCTTGCTGGAAAGAGTGAAGGCAGCTCCTGAGGCTTGAGCCAGCGTTTGAAGGAGGATCTGCTGAGAGTGGAGGCAGAAGAGGACTTTGTCACTCTAGCGGCAGCATGAGGAACAGATGGAGAAGGTCAGAATGCTCGCAGGGAGCCCACTTAGGGGGCTTTTGCATCACTGCAGTGCAGAGGAGTCGCCGAGTGAAAGTGTGATGTGAACAAATGTACTTGTCAAAGGCTTCACTGGGGGAGGTGGCAAAGGCAGCTCTTGAACTCGGGCCTCCGGTTACGACTGTCCTTCCACTCGACAAGCCAGCCACCACTGCAGTCACCAAGGCTGGTTCTGACTCCAGCCAGCCTGCGACCGTCCTCCCTTACAGAAGGTGGATCTCCGCCTAGAGTCCCAGATTTGCCCCCGGCGCTCCCTGTGTCTGGAATTTACTATGGCGTCGGTTTTGAGTGACCTCATCGACGGTGGTTTTTCTGCTGGCTTTAAGTGACAGAGAGAACCGATGTCCCCACTTTGCTTCTCTCTGTTTGCCTTGATCAGAAGCAATCGAGGCGAGGGGCTGCTGCTGGGGTCTGTGGGGAAATCAAGCCTTCAGCTGGCCTTAGTGCTGTCTAGGCGAAGAAGCACATGCCACTGAAGGCAGCCTGCATCCCAGCCTGTCCAGACGTGGGCCTTCCTAAGGCTGGCAATAAAGGCAGGCTCAGCAGGACAATTTAGAAGTAAATTTGTCTGTTTCTGAAAGCACAGAAAAGAACCAAGAAAAATGATATTTATGTTAGATGTTGCCTTTTACTGTGTTTTCTTTCAAAAGTTCTGATGGTTTTCTTTTTGGGTGGCTGCCTGGCAATGTGTTTCTAGCCCATTTCCCTCAGCATAATGGGGCTTTGTGGGATTGGGAGCTGGATGTAGGAGGAAGGGCCACCACAGGCAGGAGATCTTTTCTTTTCCCTCTCCAAGAATATTCCTTGCATTGGCATCTGCCTCCGGCTCAACTCTGACATCACCCTGTTAGGCCCCCAACCCCTGCCTGCCCCACCCAGGTACTCTTTCCCTACCTCAGGGCCTTTGCACTTGCTTCCTCTGCTTGGATGCTTTTCCCTCATGGGTGGCTCTTGCTCTTCCTTGCATCACAGCCGGGAGACCTTCCCTGAGGGCCTCCTTCCTAAAGTCTCGCTTCTCCTTCTGCCACCCTTTACTCTGCTCTATCCTGTTTCCATTTCGGTAATCATCCTGTTTATTTGCTTCCTCGCTGATTGCCTGTTTCCTCCACCAGAATGTAGGGACCTTCCGCGCCAGGTCTGGAAGGTCTGACTGGAAACCCAGGACCTCGCGCAATTTCTGGCACATGAAGGGTGCTGAGGAAATCATTACGTGACATCAACGCCTTTAAACAGCATTTGGATGCCATCCACACTTCCACTGAGTCAGGACAACCACCATGGGAGCAGGTGCAGCAGTCAGAGCTGAGCAGAGGTTTTCCTGGAGTCCCGCAGCCGGCTGGTGGGTTTTGAATCCATGGGCATTTGTCCACTCCCTCTGAAACGCCTCCCATTCGATCTACGGCTACTCTTGTTTGTACTGTTATGCAGCCTTCTCCTTGGGCGGCCTCCTGGCCTTCACCCCATCTCCCATCCTCCCCCCACCCCGTGATCTTTTTTCCTTAAGAGAACATGAGCCTTCCCCTGTTTCTTGCATCCTAAGGCTCCTTAGTGGATCCCAGTGTTTCATCCCCTTCCAGCAGCAGTGTTCCTTCCTCTTTAAAGCTCCCTTACCCTCTGCCCTCTCTCGGCTCCCACTGCCTTAGAATCTGTGTTCTAGTTACGATTAGCTATTCCCTGTGGCGTGAATAGTTTTCTGCTGTCCCATCTCCAGGACTGTTCTCAAGGCGACCGTCTCCATGGAATTCTCTCCTCCCCCCCGCTCCCCCCCAGCTAGTGGAAGTCCTCAGCTCACGAATGGCCTTCGTGCTGGGGTTTCCTGTTCACCTGCCCAGTGGAATCAATCTTTTCATTTCCTGTATATCCATTTCTGCATAGTTGAACATGAGCACGAGCTCTTCTCATCTGACATTTCGAGCGATGTGTTGGTGCTGCAGAGGGGAAAGGTGAACAACCCGCTCCTGGCAGCCATGGTTCTGACTCGATTGTGATTACTGCAGGAAGTAAGGTGGCTGGAGACCAAAATGTCTTCTCCATTATTTATAACTTATATCAGAGAAAGGGGCTTATACCCACATCTCTGGGCAAGGGGCCTTAATTCTGAGGCCCAGAATTAGACAGAGACCCCTGGACTCCGTGGAAGGCCTGAGCACTGGGGGAGGAGGACGGAATGGATGCAGCCATCCATTCAAAGGCGGCCTCCTCAGACCCAAGCCCTCGTCTGAACGCAGCAATCCAGTCGTTCCGGCTCCACTGAGTCGGCTTAAGCAGCAGCAGGGGTTTGCTTGCTGAGCCTTGTCCCACGGATGGCAGCGCCACGGGACTGCTGGAAGCCCCACCCTCGACGTGCTTCAGCTGCGGCTGCTGGTGGCTGTGCTCTGAACATCGGCCTGAGAGCGACGCGGACCTTTGTTAGCATTTGTGCTTGCAGACCTCTGCGAGCGTTTCACTGCGACACACCTGCAAGTGGAACTGTCGCGCTGAAGACTCTATCTGTATGTATTTTTAATATATTTTACCAACTGCCTTGCAAAATTTTAGTACCACCTACTGTGTATGAGAGTCACATCGCAAACAAAACAATTCATTAACAGGGGGACGATTGTATATCCAAGCTGCTTTAGTTTGCCAAAGGCTGCCAAAGCAATATACAAGAAATGGGTAGGCTTTTATAATGGGAATTTATTAGGTTAAAAGCTTACAGTTCTGAGGCCCTGGAAGTGTCCAAATCAAGGCAACATCAAGAGACGCTGTCTCACCGGGCTCAGCCGTGGGCGGTCCGGCCGGTGGCGGGGCACAGCGCGTCCGCTGTCCTCCCCTTTCCCCCAGGCCTGTCAACTTCTGGAGGCCTCTCTCCATTTCCGCGCTTTTCTCTGTGCCTGCTGCTGTTAGTCCTCCTTCTATACGAGACTTCAGTAAGAGCATTAAGACCCACCCTGGGTCACGCAATCTAATCAAAGGCCCTTAACAAGGAAGGTCACCAAGAGTTCCCACCTACAAAAGGTTTACATGCACGGAATGGGTTAGGTCTTAGGACGTGATCTTTTCTGGGATCCACAAAACCTCAAACTGTCATATATGCCGCTCAGTATTATGCAGCATTTAAAAACAGAGATAGAACTATGTGTATAGGCTGAGAGAGATCTGTACACTCTAATACTTAAAAGGGCTAAAAGGAAAATGAAAGTTCGTGCATACTGATACAATGTGTGTAAGGTACACACTACCCAAAGCTGATTTATTCTGTAAGTGCATATACCTAGAAAAAGGTCAGGCTGGCTGCCTTCTACTTGCTGCCTGGGTTTACATTTGATGACGGAAGCGGTACCTGGGAGATAGTTCACATTACAAGCATAGTTTGGATTTTGTCACCATGAAATTATATTTATCATATGTAATTAAAATGAATAAAAATAATTCAATTAAAAGTAAATAATTAGACATTGGTTTAGAGTCCAAGTTCTGTCACTTATATAATTGCCCTTAAGCCATTGGCATAAGGATCCTCAACAGATAACTCGGAGACAATAATGTCCCCCTTCTGAGCTCTATAGGTTAAACACGATAGTAGCTGGTATTATTGAGCTGTATGTGCTTGCTATAGTAGTGATTATTCCCTCCCTCCTTCCCTCCCTTCTTCCTTTCCTTATCTCAGTGTCCCAAAGCACAGGGGATAGCACATCTGGCTCATTTTGTTTCTAATCCTCGCCATCAATTGCTCTGCACGTCAAGGGTCCTGAGTGGGGATGCTTGTACCCTAAACTCCAGAGAAACTTATGAGCGTTCGTGAAGCACAGGGGACAGAGAGGCCCCTCAGTGCTTCATGAATTCCTGGGGTTAAGGCGGGTGGGCACTCTGGCATCTCTGGAGAGAAGAGACCCATGGCACTGGGGATGCTAACGGCTGGGTCACTATCGTGACATTCGGCAATGCGATGTGATTGGCCAAGGCTCTGGATGATTTATGCCTGCATTAGGCTGCGGGTGGGAGGAGGAGCCCTGAGGATGACAGTATCTTTTGGAGTTTCTTTCCTAGGCTCTCCAAGTGACTTTTAAGCAAGGTATACATCTTCCTTATTGTATTAATCAGTCATTATAGAACTCTGGTAAGATGGCTGTTACTATTCACAGAACCAGAATATATGCTGGAGCTAGAAGGTGCCTAGGCATTCTTTTAACACTTGGGGTACCAAAGCTCAGAGAAGCCAAAAAGGTCTTGGGGCAAGGTCACACTGTGAGCTATATACAATTCAGGAATAATAATACCCAAGAATAACCATTGGTAACAGTTTATGTGAATCCTTTCAGACCTACTTTTAGGCACATGAAAAAAGTACACACAAATGGGATCATGTGGTCATTACACATTCTATCTATCTATATCTATCTATCTATCTATCTATCTATATCTATCTATCATCTATATCAGTCTATCTATCTATTTAACTATCTATCTATCTATCATCTATCTATCTTTGGAACTCTTTCAATTTTCCACTCAACAGTCTATCTGGGCAGATATTTAACCATGTCTACATATCAGGTTTATGTATTAGTCAGTCATTGCTATGTAACAACCACAGAATCTCAGTAGCATATAACATAAGCATCCCTCATGAGTCTGTAGGTTGACTGGGAAAGCTCTACTCCATCTATCTTTTGTTCTTCTAGGACAAGTTGGCTAGTAAGCACATGTTATTTTCCTGGCCAGGTTAGAAGTTACCATAGGGTCAGTCAGAAACACATAATGCCTTTAGCAGCCTGGGCCTGGGAATGGAAGAGTTACTTTTGTAACATTCCATTCATTGAAGCAAGTCACATGGTCAAGCTCAACATCAATGGAGCAGGGAAAAGCACACCTCTTATGGAAATCAGAGCAGGGTTTAGGGCATGGTGAGTGAATAGTCCCCAAATTATACACCTACTACACACTTAAAAATTTTTTTTTAATTTTATTTTTTAAAGACACTTAGATTACATAAATGAAACATTAAAAGTGTAGGGTATTCCCATATGCCCCACTCCCTACCCCTCCCACACTTACCTACATTAACAACATCCTTCATTAGTGTGGTACATTTGTTATAATTGATGAACACATATTGGAGTATTACCACTAAATGTGGATTATAGTTTACATTATAGTTGAAACTCTCTCCCACACAGTTTTGTAAGTGATGACAAGATATGTAATGGCTTGGATCTGTCATTGCAATGTTATTCAGGACAATTCCAGTGTCCCCCAAATGCCCCCATATTACACTTATTTTTCCTCTTTCCCTCCCCTCAGATCCCATGGGGCAGATGGATGGGACTATCTTGCTTGCAGTTGTAGGTGCTCTCTGTTCCTTGGGATGGTCGTTGTCCATCATCATTTCCTTGTTAGTTGTCCTGGGTGGGTCCAATGAACTGGGGAGTAGGTGTTGCAACTCTGCTGAGATTCAGGGCCAGACTGGCACATGGAAAGCCCAAAGCTTTAAGTCTCTTGGACATAAACCTATCAAGTATAGTACTAACTGTAGGTTCAAATAGAAGGGCAGAAGAGCCATGTGTAGGGAAACCACAACTGAGTCCAACTCTGCAATACAGGGGAGCATAAATCCCAAAGTAAGGCCCACTGACAGGGTGCCAAATTCCTGAGCGGTCAGCCCTGGCTATAGTGTCTGGATGTCTCCAGAACCCTCAGGAGTCCTGCTATTTGAGGTAATATTTACTATGGGAGTCAATGAGATCCTGCTGAGATGTGCAAAAGCGTAACCTCTGGAATGAACTCCCGACTCATTTTGAAGTCTCTTAGCCATATAAACTCATTTGTCTTTACCCTTCCCCCCGCCCTTTTTTTGAAGGTAAATATATTTAAATTTTATTTGTATTGTATTTTATATCAGTTTTACTATACTGAAGGTTGAGCAAATAGATAAAATGCAACAGGAAGGATAAATGCTTCATTAGCATGGGACCCATGGAGGTGATGCTCATGACTCTGGGATTATTCAGGACCTGTCCACTGCATTTCTGGTTGTGAGTTGAAAACCTAGAGGAACAGTGTTGTCAACTGTGCTATTGACCCTGCAACTGCTGGAGTTAGTAAATCTTAAAAGATATAATTAAAGACTTCACCCAGGAAGAGTGGGCATTGCTGGACACATCCCAAAGAAAGCTGTTGAATGATGTGATGCTTGAGAATATCAGTCCTCTGGTCTTAGTGGGACATCATTTCTGCAAATCAGATGTATATTCTCAGTTGGAGAAAGACAAGGAAACTGAAGAGAAGTCTTGTGAATGTCATCAATGTGGGAAAGTCTTCACTCCATGTTCTGTCCTTGGAATGATGAGTTATCCAATAAATTTCGTCCCTTTGATATGCTGATTGAGCCACTGGTCCAAATCATAATGGGGACACCGCTTGCAGGAATCCATCCTGCAAAGTCTTGTGTGGGGGGGTCTGTCCAGCAGAGCCCATGAAGGCACAATCACCCTTTCCCCCTTTTGATCAAGACCTTCTTCCAGTTGCATTGCTAGTTGGTGCTTGGTTGTAATCCCTCGGTCCCAGGGGGGCTCATCCCTGGGAGTCATGTCCCACGCTGGGGGGAAGGTAATGTATGTATATGCTGAATTTGGCTTAGAGAGGCCATATTTGAATAACAAAGAGGCTCTCAGTAGGTAACTCTTAGGCAACCTATAATACTAAGCTAAGTTTCAATTTCAAAAGAAAAGGTTCATAAGTACAGTCATCAATATAAAGGGCCTGTCAATGGTCCACCCTCCTTCACTAGCCACTGCCCATGTACTTGGGGGATGCTTACTGTCCCATTAGCGAATGAGGCAGAACTCCCCCGAGATGGGAATTGAATATTCTTTTGGTTATTGTGTGGCTCTTCACCCACTGTGACAATGCCCCATGAACACCTGAACTCACTCATATGCCTTATAGGTATGCCTCAGGTGAACCTCCTCACATGCATCCTGCATGGCTGACACCCCGCACCAATGATCCTTCCCTGCCACAGTAACCCTTCTGAGAACCAAAACTTCCTTAAAAATGAAGCCAACAAAATAACCAAATAAAATTAATAAGAAAATGAAATAATAATGATAGTTTAAAAATGACAAATAAAATACAAAAAATTAAAAAGAATTTGAAATAATGAAAGAAATAATAAAAAATAAAAATAAATTTTGGCATTATGTCTTTCATCACTGTAAGATCTGTTGTCTTGTATGTACAGTGACATTTTCTTCCATTTATTCCCTCAATGTCTTATTTTTTCATTTTATCTTCAAAGAAACCGTAGGTTACAAAAAAGTCATGTACAGAATATAGGGGATTCCCATATACCCAACATCCTCCCCCTTTTCCCTTTCCCCTCTTAATAACATTTTACACGTGGATGGTACATTTGTTGCAGTTGATGTACAAATATTGAAGTATTGCTTCTAACCATAGTCAATGATTTACATTATAGTTTACACTTTGGTACATATACTTTTATAAATTTTGATGAAATTTAACATGGCCTGATTCCATCATTGCAAGATCATGTAGAACAATTCCAGTGCCTCCAAAATGCCCCATGTTCCATCTATTCTATTCCTTCCTCCCCCTCTCCTCAGGACCCATGGCAACCACCAAACTTCACTCCTTGAAGAACAAGATTCATAGTTACTTGCAACAACACTGAGGGCTTGACATACTGGCCTGTCCTCCCTTATTAGGCACTGCCCATGCTCTTGAGAGACTCCCACCCCTCTGTTTGAGATCACAACAGGACTCCCCAGGATGGGAGTCCAACACCTTCCCATTCATTGTGTGGGTCTCCACCCACTGATAAAATGCACTATGACCGGATCAACAGTCACATACTCCCTAGAAGCCTGCCCCAGGTGCGCCTTATCCCACATGCCCCCCACATCCAACACTCTAAACCGGTAACCGTCCCTGCTGTATTAGCCAAAAAAAACCATTCCCAACATTGTAGTTTCAACCACATACCCACAAATCTCCACAGTTCATCTGTTCCCTCCCCTGACTCTTCCCACAGGTCCATGGACAGTACAACCCCCCCCACACCCCCCTCACATGCCAGCACCACCCAACCCAATAGCATCATTGAACCACTGTCATGCCCATCCACTGCACAACTACACCCTTCCATCTTATCATAGATTTTGCCCATATATGCATTGGCTCACAACCTTCTCCCCTTTTAACTCTTGTAAACCTGTCTTCCAGACTGTAGCTCAGTGAGTCTGCTCAATTTGCTCAATTCATATCAATGAGGCCATATAATATTTGTTATTCAGTGCCTGGCATGCTTCACTCAACATAAGGTCTTTAAGGTTCATCCATGTTATCCCATGTGTTAATATTAGGTTCCTTCTTACAACTGAGTAATATTCCATTGTACATATATACCAGAGTTTGCTTAGCCATTCATCTGTTGATGGACATTTTGGTTGTTTCCATCTTTTGGCAATAGTGGATAATGCAGCTATGAATGTTGGTGTTACTGCACACTTTTTATGGTTATAGTTTTCTATTGTACTAATTTATTAAACCAATGCCTTGTTGGTGGACATTTAGGAGATTGCTCATTTTTCTCTCCTACAAAAATATATTGAATATCCCAAAAGATATATACATACATACTCATCCAAGCATTTCTGCAGAATAGTTTCTTAGAGATAGAATTGCTGGGTCAAATGATATACACATTTTATTAAACCCTTTTTTTATTATTGAGATATAATTCACATACCATAAACTTCACAATTTTAAAGGGCACAATTCAGTGGTTTTTAGTATATTCACGATGTTGTGCAATCATCACTGCTATCTAATTTCAGAGTATTCTCATCACTCCAAAAAGAAACCGTGTATCTGTTAGCAGTCTCTCCTAGTTCCTCCCTCACCCTATCTCCTGACAACCACTAATCTACTCTCTGCCTCTATTGATGTGCCTATTTTGGGCATTTCATATAAAAGTAATTATACAATATGTGACATTTTGCATCAGGCTTCTTTCACTTAACATGTTTCCAAGGTTCTTCCATGTCATAGGATGTATCAATACTTCATTGTTTTGTGTGGCTGAATAATATTCCATTGTGTTCATATACCCATTTTGTTTATCCATTTGCCCATTGTTAGACATTTAGGTTTTTCCCACTATTTGGCTATTATGGATAATGCTGCTATCAACATTTGTGTATGAGTTTTTGTATGGACATATGTTTTTAATTCTCTTGGGTATATACTTATGAGTGGAATTTCTGGATGATATGGTAACTCTGTGTTTAATTTTTTTTTT
>JAQZBX010018798.1:0-34297 GCA_029593785.1 Cabassous unicinctus | reverse complement strand
TCAAAAAAAAAAAAAAAACATTTTAAGGGCCCATGTGGAGCCCCTGACAATAATCTCCTCACATCCTCCCTGCTAGGATGTGAGCTCACAAGGGAAGGGTCTGTATCTATCTATTCAATGAACAACCATTGGGATTAAAATCAGTAGAACTGTATTTAAATCCCAGCTCTACCTCTTGCTAGTCATGTAATGAATAGCTCTCTGAGCCTCAATTTTCTTCTCTATAAAATGAAGGTAATCCCTCCTTCACAAGGTGTTGTGATGAGTCAGGCCTGGGAACCTGCATTTCATACAATCAGCTAAGAGATTCTCTCTCAGGGTCTCCGCATAGATAATATTCTGAGAAACACTGCCTGTATCCCAAGCTGCTTATTGTCCAAATGAGGAAAGTGAGGGCCAGCTGGGGTTAAATGATTTATTAAATGATTTACTAAAGGACCCTCGGTTACCTTAAGGAGGCCTTTTTTTGAAGGGGGGCACGGCAGGAGGGGAAGTGTCAAGGGTGGCCCAAGTACACTATTTCTTTTGTGTCCTCTGGCTCTGTAGCCCTCTGTTCATAGTACTGGTATAACATTTGCTAATCCAGACATATCAAAATTTTTTAATAAATTTCTAGCAGTGGAATTGCTGAATCACAGAATATGCATTTTTGAAGACTTTTGACACATAACTACCAAAATTACCTTCTACAAACACACCAATTTACTCTCCCACCAGAATAGAAGAGAGAAGGGGAGGTCATTTCAACTTCCCACCCAGTAATGGCCCACAGATAATAAAGTCCCACCTGGGGATCCAACTAGACACACCAGGATTCCAAGGAGTCTCCTATGGAATGTGTTATTTCCCAGACAAAAGATTTTGTTTTTGACACAGGCCTGCAATTGCATCTTCGGTTTACCATATATTTTGTGTCCATTGGTCACATCCTTAATCCTTGCTACTGAGTTGGATGAAACTAGATTAATTTGCTTCCAAGAGAAGCAAATTAAAAATACTGGCCTGGATGATGCGCTTTAGTCAGCTTCACGTGAGCCAGAACAGAAGCCAAACTCAAAAAGAAAGGCATAAGAAATGGAAAAACATCCAAGTGTAAATGGCTAAAAGCAAGTAAGCCAACTGTCTGGATAGACATGTCTGTTCAGTCTTCTTGTGGTTTTACTTTGTTTTTTGTTTATATCCATCACCGAAAGTGAAGGAACTAAACATTTTCTGCAATGTCTATGTTTATGAGCTTATGTATCACCATCTAGATCAGTGTTCTCCAACTCTGATGAGTATACAAACCACCTGGGGATCCTGTTAAAACACAAACACTGATTCACTAAGTCTGGAGTGAAGCCTAACATTCTGTATTTCTAACACACCTTCAGGTGATACTGATGTATCTGGTTACTGATGGGTCGTGTTACCCATAAGAACTTGTGAACAGGTGTGTGTGGCAGTAAAACAAACAAAAAAGGTGAGAATTATTACCTTAAGCATTTGTCTGCTACAATGTGAGGAATACACTTATCTCTGTAGCCCTGAAGTCTATTCCAGAAGGGGATCCCAAGAGATTGGTATAACCCACATCATTAAAGTCAGCAATCATTTAAGTGGGATGGGGAGCAGGATGAGACTGTGGAAATTGTAATAATATTCTTCTATATATTGACATTTGTGTGTAATGAAATTGGGTCCCTGGCTTTTCCAGCACCATAGGGATATGTGGTGAGTAAGAAGCAGTTTTCTGGTCAACACAATCGATAACTTAAAATTCAAAGTGAGCTCAGATAAACAATTCTAGAACTAGTTCCAATGATCTAAGAGGTAACTGATATCCCAAAACAAGATTAATTTATAAAATGGATACAATTCAATCAGATGTTAGAAGAAAAGAGGATGCCACAAAAACTGCCCCAAGAAATAACAGGAATTTTTAAAAAATCATTATTTTAGATACTAGTACACATCCTCAGAAGCATAGAAAATTAATTGGATTAAAGAAACATACCAAAAAAAGTCAGTTGGCTGACTAAGATGTGTACTATTTCTACCAAGATTCATGGAGGATTAGATTTACAAAAGTGACACTATGCTGTACGCACCCAAATAAAAAAAAGTTCTGTTTCCAATAATCAAGTATATCTTGAAGCAGTAAATTTTACTAGATAACGTACTCATCAAATTTAGTATGTTTTTAAATATTTTAAGAAATATGCCCTTCCCCGTATACTTAAATATGTGTTACTGTCCTTAAAATAATTAGAGACAGCGTATACATCTGTCATGTAATTGTATGAGAGAACATAGATCCTTATCCCAAAATTTAACCTCTCACATAATCCCCCCTTTAGGGTTTCTTTCTGAGCCTGTTGAGCACTTTTAGGATTTCTTTAATGATGGAACTCTTTGAGGAATTGTTAACAATTTTGAACATAGTCCAAAGCCATTTGAAACCAAGTATAATGAACAAGGCAGGACAACAAATATTGCCTGAGGGGGGGGGGAAAGAAAAGTAAATAACTGGGACTGGTTTTCTTTTGTGGCCAATAAACTGGTTCTGAAGCAGTTCTGAAGATGGAACTCAAGAAATGTTTTGAGCCACAGAAGTTTTACTTTGAAGAGTATCCCATTGTCACGACTTAGAAAGGTAACACACATTTAAGGGTTTTGTTTTAAAATTGACTCATGGCTCTTAATCTGGTGTCCACACACCCATGGAGATCCTTATATGGATTTCAGAGGGTCGGTGAATCTCCTGAAATTGGATGCAAAATGTGGTATATGTGTGCCTTTAAGTTTTTTTATGGGGGAAAGAATTTTCTGCTCTCGTCACATTATCAAAGATGTCCATAACCCTCAAAAAGGCAAGCTGAGAACTCTAACAGATATGTGGACCCAAATGTGCATCTTACATGACCTCATGTTCTTCGCCTTGAAAAACCATGTTAATACTGAAGATTGTCATGAAAATTATAGTAAATGTAATGCCTGGCATATAGTAATATCTCAGTCAATGGAAAAACTTATTGGTACATAATTATATAGCAATAACGTGATTTAATCTCTCAAATAACCCGTTCACTACAAAATGTTTTTTACTCTCCTTGTGTCATTTCATCCTCCCCTCGAGGCTCAGAGGAAGAGGATATCATTTTCCCCACAAACCTCCTGGTGTCCCAATCTTGTTCCTTCATTGTTCTTCTTAGATTTTACTCTCTCGTTGCTCTCTCCAATATCTTCTGTCTCTCCTTCCATTTTCTTTTCTCCATACAGGCTTCCCACTTTTCATAAAATCTTTGTTTGATCTTGCTACACTTGTATCTATAATTTTATACCTCTTTTTCCTTTTCAGCCCCTTTTTGAGCATGTGGTATGCTCCTAATGCTTCCAGTTCTTCACACTCAAATAGCTAAATATGGTTTCTGCACATGAATAAAAATGAGCCCATAAAGGTCACCAGGTGCCTTACAATCATCAATTCCAATAGCTTTTTTCAATCCTCAGCCTCCTTGATCCATCAGAGCATTTGGTATCATCAACTACCCTTTTATTCCATTATATTATCATATCCTCTATCTTCTAGACACATCCACTTGAATGCCATATTTACCAAAACTCAAAATTGTCAATAGCTAACTTTTCTTCCCCCAAGAGCTGGTTCTCCCAATTTCACCTTCTTGAATTTTCAGTTTGTTCTCTACTATGAGATATCTATGGGCGGGAGCTGTGGGGAGTAGTTGGACATCATGGAATAGAGATTCCAACCAGAAGCAACCTGCAGCCCATCTGGCATCAGCTATGCCTTCAGTTGAAATCCAGTTTGCCCAAGGAATGTGTGTCCTTAGTGTATGGATATGCAAAGGGTTTTTTTAAAGTTATGATTTTATTGCTTTATACGAAAACAATATTTTTTTTATTTTTAAAAATTTAAGCAATATAGAAAATTACAAAGAAGAAAGGAATAAATCACCCCATATCCCTCTTCCTGGATTAGCCTATGTTATCTTTGATGAACACAGTTCCAGACACCTTGGTGCAGCTTTGGAGATAGTTAGCTAAAAAGAATGTTATATGATGAAGAGCACACTGCACGTGTTATTTTAATAAAAATATTAAATAAAATTTTACTTGAATTAAAAGAGATATGAAAGTGAAATTGAGTGGAATTATTGAACTTCAAATAGATTTTCTTAACAAACAGTAACACCAAAAGATTCATCAAAGGGAGGGTTGGAAAACACAAAGAGGCCAGTGCAGCAGGGGCCAGGACCGACTAAGGAAGGGGAAAGCGAGAACAGAACACGTTTGCCCTTCTAAGAGGCAGCCAATGCTCAGGTCCAGAACATACTTGACTTTGGGGAACTGGAGTCCGGTATTTTCAGATCTTCTAATTACTCGAGAACCCAGAAGTATGGGATTTTATGTAAAACCTGATTTTTTTTTAAAGATACAGACATCTTTTTTTAAGTCATTTAAAAAAAAAAAAACTGCTATCCCCACCTAGCCCTCTGACTCTGCAATTTCAGTCCCCTTAGGTAAGCACTTTCAATGTCATATATTTTCCCAAGTATTTATCTCCATATTTCTAAAACTTGTGCTTATGCTGATATTTCTCGATTTATCAATTTTAAGTGCAATCTATTCAATTCTTACTATGAAAAAAAGAAGACAATTTCCTTACTTACAATATTTTTGTTTAAATTACCATGCCTCTGTAAAAACTGTTCACTGCTAAGTATTAAGCTATAATTATTTCCGTCACATACTTCTATTTTTTCAGAAAGTAATATTTTCTTTAATTTTTTTACCTCCCCTCACTCTCAAAACTTTTGCACACAATCAAAATATATTAAAGAGTATATTGATTCCATTTTTGCCACAAGAAAGTTCCTTCCTAAAGTGCGCTTGTTGCTGCTTTTTCTAAGCATGCTTCTGAAAGGGATACAGAAAAAAGAAGAAATATACTTAAGGATTATTATTTAAATAAATATTATAAATAGTGGCTGCCTTTGATTCACTAGAATTAGGGTTTTCTGCTGAGACAGTTCTTGCCGACCCTTCTTCACTTTGAGGCTCTAAACCTAAACCTAATCCTGTCCACTTACAGTAAGGAATAATTCTTTGGGTTTTACATTTTTCTTGAATGTGGCTCCTTTTAGAGGTTCTCTGTCCTTTTTTTTTTCTTTTAATAGAGATAGGCAACTGCCCGATATTTTACTTTATTTTCCAATATTAGTTTTGCTTCTTTTGTGAGTGTTTCAGTGCTTTTGATGTCTAAATTTTTTACAGCAGAGGTTAGCTCCCTGAAATTGAATTCAAACATCTTTGTAAAGGTTGCTGTATGGATATGTGCGTGCATTTTCTAGGGAGCAGGCCCATGGCTTTCATCAGATTTGTAAAGCAATTTTTGAAGCCAAGAGTTAAGCATCTCTGCTTTGTAGAGTAGATGTGCTTGTGATTTGAAGAATCAAAATAATAACATTAGAAAGGACTAGAAGAAACCATCTGGCAGTTGGGCAATTAAGCAATCCAGGAGATAGAGTGAGTTATTCTTTTCTGGAAGTGGCTCATCCATGACTAAAGTGCACAGATTTTCACCTGTCAAAACCACTAAGCTTCAAGTCTCCTCACTGGTCTAGAGAGCAGAGTTAGGATCCCTGAATGAGAGGAATCTATTGCTTGTAATTACACTTCTTGACAGGGCTCTTTAAAGACTTCAGCTGTTGAAAATAATTACAGGGAAACTGAACAGGGCCTGAGAAATATGCTAGGTACAGCTTACCAAGGATGATTTCAACAAATAGGTAACTCAGATGGATTCTGTCAGTCTCCTCCGTGAGCACTCGCCTCGTAGCAGAGCACACATGTCACTCTCTGTTCAGTGAGGGATGCTTGCACACAGAGCTAGGTTTCTGAGGAGAGTATGGGCTTGTGGAAAATGCACTGGTCAAGGAGATACCTGGATTCAGTTCTGCTCTGCTGTAAACATACCTTGTTCCTCAAGTGTAACATGAGGGAATCTAAAGGAAGCAGTGTTTTTTGTTGTTGTCGTTGTTGTTTTTGAGTATTCTTAATGAGCCAGGAGCTTTGCATATATTACTTCAATTAATCCTTCGATAATGGTGTGGAATCTATTATAATCTTCATCTTACAGTTTTAAAAACAGACTTAGAGAGATGAATAACTTTTCAAGATCGCACAAATAGTGAGTCACAGAGCTGGAATTCTAACCATTGCTTTTTTTCCTTCTTTTGTTTTGAAAGAAAAAACATGGATTTTCTTTTTCAATCATAATACTGTGATTCTAAATCAAATCACATAGCAGCAAATGAATTAGGGAAATATCACATTTCAGAGGTCCCTATTAATAATTTAAGCAAAGGTTGCTTTTGCAAAGTGAGTAATTAATAACCACTCCATTTTTTTTAGTAAATATGGTGTTTCTCATATAGGATTTTCTTAGAGCACAGTAAACTCTATCAAAACCTAGTCCATGTGATAAACTGACTCCACAGACACTTGAATTCATGTACTGGATCATATTAAGTGTATATTTTGGAGAATTATTTGTGAAATACTATTTTAAACTGTAGAATCTGCATAAACTTCCATGAAAATCAGAAAATGAAAGTACCAGCTCTCACATCACAGCCTGAGACATTCGATGGCAAATACCAAACACAAAAGGAGGATGGGTGAGGGGGAACATAATAAAAACAAAAATCAAAATTTAAAAAGTTAAAAAAAATTTTTTTAAGAAGGGAGAAAGTAGGTAGGAGAAATATTTAAAAGTGTGTTGGTAAAATTTAGATGAGAAACTTCAAAAAGATGAAAAAGATTGGTGGTTTTAAAAGGTTTTGAGCAAGTTACTTAATCTCTCAGAACTCCCATTTCCTCATCTGTAAAATGTGGGTAACAATCAGACCTCGTGGGGATCCTGGGAGAACTAAAAAAGGCCATGCATGGCCAGCTCGGGGAGCCTGGCACCCACAGGGGTCTGTCCGCGTTGTGGGGGCTTATTGTGGCTGCCACACCTGCCGCTGCCAAAGTCAATCATCTTTCCTTGTTTAATTGAATGCAGCAGGAGTTGTATTTGTGGAAGATGGTACCAAAGTGCCCATAACCCTAAAGGTAAAACAAGAAATACATGTGGACTCATCTTCATCTTCATGACATTTTTCTCTACCTTTCTTGTAACAGTAGTGTTTTAAGTTAAAAGAAAAAAAAAATCTATGTAAGGCTTCCATGGAGACAGAGAGGTCAGGTTAGTCACAGCACTGTGTGTGGAGCCAGACCTTCATTACTGGAGACCTATCTTTTCAACGACATTAAAATCACACGGCAGAAACCTCTATTCAGTCTTAACGGGGAATCTCTTTGGGAGAGAGAAAGAAACAACAGAACCAAAACTTAAACCTCTTGAGGCTCTATTAACGTCTCAAGTCGTAACTGTGGACTAAGAAACTTAGCCAGTTTTTGCCCCACTTTCCCCATCAACAAAGCAGATTACAAGTGTACCTATTAGACAGCTAGATGGGAACAGTCTCAGAAATAAGAGTATTCAAACTAACATAAACTGGATTTCAGATGTCTTTCAGTTTGATGTTTTTTTCCCCAAAACAAGCCTGAAAGGCAGGAGAGAATTCCTCAGAAAGAAAATGCAACTAAAGTTCAGGTTTTCTCCATTGAATTTTAAAATTCTGTCTACAGTCCTAAGCCTTGAAGAAAGAGTCCTCAAATTTTAGCATCATAACCAAGATCACCCAAGTAGAACAGAATTAGGATGAAAACCAAAAGTCTCCTAACACCCAGATCAGCACCCTTTTTACCACCTCAAGCTGCCTGGCAATCAAAATAAGGTTTTTAAAAGTTAACACTCTTTTTCCCCACCCCAGGCTGTCCAGGGTCATTACGTTTTAAACTGGTACAAAGTCCAGGAACACTGAAAATTCAGCTCCAGCAATTAGCCCAGAAGCAGAAAATGAGGGGCTCTCTGCCAAGGTTATGTAAGATCTCACCCCAAAACAATATCCCACTGAAAGAGAAAAGAAGCAGTCAGAATCTTGGCATCTGGCTTTAAAGCTCAAAGATAAATCCCATTTTAGATGTGCTTAGAGTTGCTCAGGGAATTCTCCCCAGATGCTTAAATTCAGCAACGGAAAAGTCTTTAAGTAACATGGGAGTAATTATTCTTATCCTTTTATAAAATGTATTGAAATATGAATTACATATACCCTCGATGATTATATTTCTCTGGTGGAAAATGAATGGCAATTGAAATTTGATTTTCCACTTGCTCTATTTCCTGCAGCGTATGCTTACTCTCATAAACATTTCCTCAAACCATCATCCTCAAGCTGATTATGCCATTTTCCTTTACAAGACCAAATACTTGAGGAAAAAAGCTTTAATTTAAAATGCCTAGGAGGGGTTTGTATAGATCTAGACTTTAGATAATCCTTGCCTATGATTCCATTTAACTTAAACTAGTCATGCAAATAAACTAATGTCTGCCCAGTAGAGCCCAAAAGAAATCAAAGTGCAGAAACCTAGATTCCAAGAAGTGCTATTTCACCTTCAGAGTGAGCTGTCTGCTTTTCTTCTCTTCCTCCTTCTCCCACCTTCCTTTCTGCATTCCATTGCTGCCCCCATCTATCATCACCCAAAAAGCTTATTCCTTTGAAAGACAGTCCACCCCCACATCCACCTTAGACTTGTTTTAAGCATGAACAACTCTGGAGTTAAACCTGATGGAAGAAGACCAAGGAAAAGATTCATCATCACCACCATCACTACCGTCATTATTTTGTTAATATGTGAGGTTAAATTATGCATTGTAAAGTCAGAATTATGCATAGCATGTACCTGACTTTTGCAATGATTTCAGAAGCTATACGAAATTGAGTACTGTAAGAGATGAGTAGAAAAGTAGACCCCTTCCTGAACCAGTGCCATTTTCTACCCTCTTGCATTTTCATCAGAATTCCCTGACTGAAACAAACTGGTCAGTTAATTGGAAAAGTTGAATAGAGTGGGAAATAAAAAATCAAACATAGTATAAACACTGTAACCTAAAACAGGAGTAAACATCCATTCACCAATCTTTTGCAGAGGCTCTCTTTTGTTGAGTGCATATTATCTGATCAGAAATCCACCTCTTCTTTCCTGCATAAGTCTCACCCACAAGACCACAAGGCATCCACTCCAAATTCCATTTCACTATTTTTTTAAGTGGGGCAAGAACTCAGAGACATTTTTATAGAAATCTGAATACAGATTCCTTCAAGATTTTAAGCTTCCCCTCCAACTTCTCACACAAGTTTCATCCGCTTTCAATTTAATAGCAATTTTAATAACTGCTATTTACTGAGTTTTTCAAGAAGTGACCTTAGTTTTCACAGAATAAAAATTCCCATATATTTTGCAGCCATACTTCATTGGTTTACATAATATTGTAATTATCCACTTTAAATAGCAAGTGTAACTGACATAAACAGGTTTAGGATAAATACAATTGACTCTTGGCAAGCACACAACTCTGTTGGGGGAAGTGTGAGGCCATTAGCCTACCTTCAGGATGGCATAGACATAAGATAATTTTTTTTTTTTTTTTCAGAAGAAATTGGTTAATCTAGTGCATCAGGTAAGTGGATATACTCAATTGGAGCACATCCAAGTCCATATCTTTTACCTGTTTCGTCATATCTTCCCCCTGCCACATTTGGTGTCGTGTGCTTCTTTTGCCTGATATCTGCAGTTTTATAAAGTGGTGGGTTTCCAGTATGTTGTATTTAACATTTTCTAAGCAATTGGTCTTTTAGTTAACACTATGTCATATAAGGCACTGTTCTGGCTTTTTAGAAGGGGATTCCTCAGTAGATTGTAGTTCAAAAAATCCCATCAAAAAGTTGAAAAAGGGCAAGTGACTAATGAGTTCTTTCAATATTAAAGAACAACAGAATGTAATCTTCATAGATAAAAAAAAAATTATCACCATATTAAGTATTATAGTTTGATTTTCATTTACATTTGTACCAAATAAGTCAAATGCATCCTGGCCTTCCCTGGGCAAACTGTCTTTTCCACCTGAATTTTGTACCCAAGAAATAAATTAGGCTGTTCCAATATAATTCTCCCCTTCTTTTTCAGATAAGGACCAGCCATGTACTCTATTGGGCACAATAAAGATGTGTGTTTACGCCTGTTTGTACTTTCCTTAGGTATGAAGGGCGTGGGGTCTAGAATCAGTGAGACTGCCTCATTTTAAGCCCCACTCCCTCACTTACTGTCTAGGTGTCTGAGCAGCAGCCATGCCTTGTAATGCACTGGGGAGCCCCATGAGGAGTCCAGGCAAGGCTTAGGTGCAAGGCTGCTTAATTCATTACCCAGTACACACATCACTCCTACATGCAACAATTCTATTTGTTATTTTAGAAAAGCCTGGCTAAACAAATCTGCCTTACAATGACATCTGCTGGGCGTCTCTGGCACTGGAAGAAAAAAATACCTGATGTTAACAGCACTGCCCAGGGAGAAGAAAACAGTGTCAAGAATCAGTCTCTTAAATGATCTTTCAAACTAGGAACTTTATTGTTTCAAAAATTTTTAAACCCTTAGATCAGCCCATAATATATTGCAGATGCTGAGCTATGAAACCAAACCCAAAACACGAATTAGCATTCTGATGCAGTGTTACCCATCTTTTAAGCATTTCATCCAGAAAGGAAAGGATGAAATCTATGACAGTCTTCCTGGATATGCTTCTATATCAAAGAATTTGTTGATGCTGAAAAAAAATTTTCATTACCTTTCAAAAATATCAAAGTATTTATTGAGCTTGATTATTCATATTTAAGGAATAGTTGCTATAAATTTAGGTCACACATCCTTAAGGGCTGGTGAAAAACATCTTTCTTCTAATCTCAGGCTTGAATTCAAGTAAGGATGTGGCCAAGGTACAGGGGAGAAGGACCCCAATGGGAATGACTCTCCAGCAAGCTACTCATGTGTCCTGCTTTCAAGGAGAGAAGATGATGCCTGAATTAAGATGGTGAAATGTTTCCCTGTCAAAGTAACCTGAGCTATAAAAGTGCACGTTGTTGGAATGGAGTCTCCTAGCTTTCTCTCCTATTGGAGGAAAAGATACCTCAATAAAGAAGGAATTGTAGGATTTTCACAGATGAATTAGAAAGACAAATCGTATTTTAATTTGAAGAAGTATAATTCTACTTAATTGCCCCACTAGGTCATGTTAACTTTAGATGCAATTAACCAAAGTATTAGCGCAAAGAACATTTTCAAACTATCATTCAGTCAAAAGATTTTTGTTACTATATAGAAGCTTTCATTGGTCATTAAAGAAAAATTCAAATTTGCATTATTGTATTTGAAACTGTTTGACAAATTATCTTTCACCTGTTATTGTCCATATAATAAGAGAGTCCATTCTTTAATATGTGACTGGAAATAGATTTAAGCCAAGACTTTCCTGAACTTAATAACATTGCAAGGGAGTGGGGTTTAAAATGAATTTTAAAAATTGCAAGAGAAATTGGACAAGTCCTTTAAGAAAAGGCCCCCAGGCTGAAAGAAACCCTGTCCTGTTGTCCTTTAATTCAAAACCTAAGAGTAGGTGCCCCATGTCTGTGATGTTCAAATCTGTCCACCTTTCAACTTCTTTTTCATGTTTAAGGACATGAAAAAATGCACAATATTGAATGCAATTAAATCTGAGGGCTTTGTTCTAGAAAGACTAAAGTTATTCCCAAACAGCTGGTGTAGGGTCAAAGAGTAGAATGGATTTGTATATATTCTATAATCCCTTTTTTTAATAAATTGAACTCATTTTGAGGCAAGCTTTCCTAAAGCAATGACTGCATTCAGCTTAATTTCAGTGCCATATTTCCAGTGCCTGACATAGAGTAGCCTTTTCTTGAATGTTTGTGGAACATTCTTCATGAACTGAACAAAAGGCTAATTCCTATGAACTACTGACTTTCATTTGCAAACGTGCAACCTGATGTGTTGCATCCAACACAGATCTTTCTAAGTCCTTCTGACTCTCATTGCTTCCCCATTCTGCCCAAGATCCAGATTCCAGAAGTACCTCCAGCTAATCTGGGGTCTCCCTTACATCACTCAGTCAGCAGAGTCCTCTGATTTTTACACAGGCCATCTGCTGCCTGTGGCCAAAGAGCTCCGTTGACTTGAGAGCTTTGGCATCAGGACTCTGGGAGTGAGAGAAGAAGGGTGAGGAAAAATTGGAGCCATCATATGGGAGGTGAGGCATGGAAAGGAGGAGCACAAGAAAAGATTCACCCGTGAGGCAATTTTGAAATGAATCTTGAAAGATAAGTAGGGGCATAATTGTAGGAAGCCAGGAAAATTCCAGGATTTTTGTCTTTTAAGTGTCGCTCTGAGTGTTTGGACTCATTAAAAATTGCGAACATTATGCATGTTGGGGGGTGGAAGAAACTATTAAAACATTTTACAATTTATTATATTCATCTCTCTCACTTACTTATTCCTAATACTCAAATACCTGAATACCTGACTGCACAACAAACTAGGGTGGCTCGATACTCATATTAAATTGAAAAAGTTTCTTCCATGAACACAACCAAAAATCTTGCTAAAACTGTATCGGAATGTACTTTCTGACTCTGACCATTTTAAGCAAGCAGCCAATTTGACCAAAGAAGTTATCTTTGTAATGGTGGAGTTATCTATTTTCCTTCTTCTGCATGATGTTGTTTTTTCTCAAACAAACAAAAAAGCCTAAATAAACTCCAAAGGAAAGAATTATCTTTAGGCTGTTTTTAAAGCTACTTTTATACATTTTAGCCAAATCTGTCCTTCTCCTATTTCCCAGCCTCTATCTTAGACCTCATTCTGCATTCCTGCCACAGCCTTGCCTCCCAAACTGGTGCACACACTGCCGAAATAAAATTGTGTCACTTTACTCCTGTGTACACACACACACAAAAACGTTAGAATAGTTTCTAATTTCCTGCCTCTTTAAGCCACTTCCCAGGTCCCATTCCACCCTGTGCAATTTTATCTTCCACTATTTCCCACTAGATATGCTTTATTCTACTTACACTGTCTTGCTGACCTGGAATTCTAGTTCGCCTCTCAGTCACTTCACTCATTCTGTCCTCCTCCCTGAAAATCTCCCCTTCCTTCTTCACTAGTTAGATCCTACCCATACTTCAAGATTCATCTTAAATAGGACTGTACAACAGAGTGAGCCCTAATGTAAACCGTGAATGATAGTTAATAGTACAAATATTAAAATGTTCTTTCAGCAATTGTAACAAATGTGCCATACTAATGCAAGGTGTTAATAGGGTGGTACATGGGAATTCTGTATTTTATGCATGGTTTTTCTGTAAACCTACAACTTCTTTAATTTAAAAAATATTCACCTTAAGCCATACCTGAAAGCCTTCATGTACCCCAAATGTTAAAGATCCCTCTGACCCTGTCAATGGGTCTTTTTTTTAATATATTTTTTTATTTATTTTTAAAAGATACTTAGATTACATAAAATGTTACATAAAAAAATAAGGGATTCCCATATGTCCCACTCCCCACACCTCCCACTTTTCCCCACATTAACAACTTCTTTCATTAGTGTGGTATATTCATTGCATTTTGTGAACACATTTTGGAGCACTGCCACTAAGCATGGATTATAGTTTACATTGTAGTTTACACTCTCTTCCACCCAATTCTGTAGATTATGGCAGGATATATAATGGCCTGTATCTGTCATTGCAATGTCATTTAGAACAATTCCAAGTCCTGAAAATGCCCCCATATTACACCTCTGTTTCCCTCTCCCTGACTTCAGCACCTCCAGTGGCCACTGTCTCCACATCAATGATATAATTACTTCCATTACTAGAATCCTAATAAGTCTATAGTAGAATACCAGTAAGTCCACTCTAGTCCATATTTTATTCCCCAATCCTGAGGATTCTGGGATGGTGATGCCCACTCCACCTCTAATTAAGAGGGGGTTTCGATCCCATGTGGCTAATGGATGGGACTCTTGTTTGCAGTTGTAGACTCTCTCGGTTCCTTGGTGTGGTGGTTGTCCATCCTCACCTCCTTGTTCGTTTTCCTGGGTGAGTCCAGTGAACTGGAGAGTAGGTGTTGCAACTCTGCTGAGGCTCAGGGCTCAGCTGGCACATGAACAGTCCAGAGATTCAAGTCTCTTGGACGTACACCTACCAACTCCACCACCAACTATAGGTTTGAATAGAAGGGACAGAAGAGGCATGTGTAGAGAAGTCACAACCAAGTCCAACTCTGTCATACTCAGGAGCACAGACTCCAAAGTAGGGCCCACTGGCAAGGCACCAAACTCTGGAGCTATCTGCCATGACCGTAGGGCCTGGATGTCTCCAGAACCCTCAGGAGCCCCACTATTTGAGGTAGTATCTACTTTGGCAGTCTATGAGACCTGCTGAGATGTGCATAAGCGTTGCCTCTCTGATGACCTCCCGACTCACTTTGATGTCTATTAGCCATATAAACTCATTTATCTTTACCCTTTCCCCCTTTTATTCAAAGTCTTTTTCCAGTTGCATCACCAGCCAGTGTTTGGTAGTAATTCCTTGGTGCCAGGGAGGCTCATCCTCGGGCCAATGGGTTTTATGATCATTACCAAACAATTCAGCACACAGGGTGTGTTTCAGCAAATATATATTTATCAAATGCAAAACCTAATCACAGAAGAATGAAATTAATAATTTTAATCATTTTAATCAAATAAATATGATTTTGTATAGGCAATTAGCTTCAATTAATAGTCAACACCAGTCAATCAACTCCCCCAACCAATTAATATAACTCAGATTCTCAAAAGTAGCTATTTATCAAAATGAAACACGGTACTTATAAAAGAATGGAGGTATGGGTTCCTTCCTAAGATTATGATTCAATAGGTCTGGGGAAAAAATATTTTTAAGTAGCTCCACAGGTGCTGTATCCAGGTACAGGATATTGTTTTGCCAAGAAAGATTCCAGCTTATTACTTATCAGTTAACCCACAAATGCCCCAGCCCACAAGAAGTCAAAGAAGGCATACAAACAACAAGAGATGGGGGATCGATCTACAGATTAAACAAAAGCAGAAAATTTTGTCTTCATTTGCCAAATTCAGCAGGTTCTAGATAGTTGATCACATAATTCAAAATATTTCTCTTTTTGCCTCAGTTACCCAATCTGGCAATTGAAGCCAGAGGTACTCAATCATGACTATGTCTCAGAATCAGCTGGGAAAAATTTTAAATACTTATTGAGCTACTGAACCAGACATTCTGAGAATGGGACCTGGAGATAAACTTTTTAAAAATCTTCAGGTGATTCTTTTGTGCAGAAAGATTTGAGTATCTTTTTGAGGCCACTTCAAATTAGCATCTCTATTCCCTTTAAGCTAGTCAGATCTAGCCTTAAAAGAGTTGCCTCATGAGTAAGACTCAACCCAATTCTACCAGAGCTTCCTGATATGGGTACTTCCCAAAAGCATTCCAGAAATCCATATTTAGAGCACTAATGACATAAGGAAATGATAAAGAACTGATGTGGAAGAATACAAAAATATGGTTTTGGTTAGCTGATATTCTTTCCTCTTTCCAATGGCCACCACAATCATTAGCTAAGTCATTGTTATGGTATGAGTCTTTGTAGATTATTCTAAAACTTTTCCATTGGCCATGACTCCAGTGTATATACCATTCCTCTTACCTAGAGATAACCTAAGGTCCTTGCTGTACAGAAGATGAAGAGCTGCTGAAACATTGTTTCTCTGGGTAAAAACCATAACTGGGTGATCATATCTTGAACTCTTCAAATGCACTTGTAGACAGTTTTCTTTTACTTGCAAAAATAACCCTTATGAAACTTCCCTTTTTATTATAACACTGTAGATTTTTTTTTCTTATAACACTGTAGATATTTTGATGTGCAACAACCACGAAGAAAAAGAGTGTGTTTGCCAGTTGGTATTTTGCCCTTATTATATAAAATTGGAAATGGAAACTGCGGCCTTGATGAAAACACTGAAATTCCAGTAAGTAGGATTAGTCATACTTTTTGTGTTTCAGGGTTAGGTTTCAAACAGCAAGTAAAAGTTCCCTGAGCTAGTAGTGGAAGCAAACATTCTCAAATTAAAATAAAAAAGAACTACACATGCTTATAAGAGCCAAAGTAAGGATGAGTAACATTTGACATTTGAAAGGCTGGAATCTCAGCAAACGGCTTTCTCCCACAGGAGGAACTTCTCACCAAATACTTGGCTTATTATGGTATCTAGCTTTCTTTGAAACAGCAGGCCTAAAGTCTTCAGGGAGAAAGCAAATTAATGAAAACCTCTTTGGTTAAACTCCCCACAGCCTGGGAACTGTTATACTGAAGTCGAGATGAGTCAAACAGCTGAGTTTTAAATTATACATTGGGCAGAGTTATGGGGAGGGCATCAATTCTAATAGTTTCCTGACAGGCCTGGGGCCCCTTCAGCAGCTTCACTCACTCTCTGGGTGAGTGTCTTGGGGCTATTTACTTCCATCATTAATAAGGTCTCATTGTTTGAAAGGTAATATTTGGACTTTATTCCTTTGTTTTGTACATTAAGATAATTGCTATTTTAACTCCAGCCAAAATTTTATAAACAAAAAGCAAGTAGGTGAAAGGATGAGGAACAAAAAAGCTACAGTAACCCACATAACTTAGAGAGACAGAGAGTAGATCATAAAATCATAGTAAGTCCTAAACATTTAACTAAAATATTATGATTTATACATGTTCCATACATTTCAATCTGAGAAACAAGGATGTCAACCCCATTGAGTCATATGTTAGCTCATTAACACCTTTTGAAGTAGCTGACAGAATAATCCTCACAAGCATCTATCCTATAATGTTAAATGAAATTTACTGCAATTGGATTTCCCATAAAGTATCTTTTCTTCTAAACGTATCTGAAGTATTCTTTATTGTAAAATATTTTGAAAGAGTGAAACTAAAACCACAACAGGTAAAGATCTGTGAACACAATACCTTTGCCTTTTTCTTCAATCTTGCTCTGCTGTGGTATTTACCAAGCTTAGTTCTCCATTCTGTGCATTTAACTATCAGAAAATAATGCAGTCTTGTTTCCCCCTATCATAGTCCGCAACTCCTCTGTCCCTCCTGGCAGTCACACCACAAGCTCAACAACCAATAATGGTATTATGTCTTAGTGAGGTTGCTTTTCTCACAAAGAACTCAACCACAATCCTGCTAAAAGATCCTCAACCCAGGGCATAGGTCACTGTGCTTGATGACCCTGGTGAAAATGAAGTCTCCTCTTATACACATCTTGTCCTGGGACACAACTCAATTAAGACTACTGAATAAACTAAAACCTATTCTGAGAAAGAGCACTCCTCTCCAAAGAAAGATAAAACCCAAAGCCCACATAGACCTAGAATTTCTGTTTGAAGATTAGAGTCAACAAAAATCTTCTAAGATATCCAGGTGCACAGTTCCAGTTTTATTTATTTAAGGATCTATCTTTGGCTGAGCTCTCACACTAAAAGTGAAGCTGCCTCTGCTTGAGTCTTCTCTCCATGGCTGACTCAAATGAGAAATGTGTAAAGCTGAACCATATGAATCATATAGAATAAACCTGACCAAATATTGGCAATTTCATGTGATTCAACCTAATTCCAAGATTCCTTCACTAATTCAATTACTTCAAAAATCATTTATTAAGTGCCTTACATTACCAGGTCCTTGTCTTAGAGGTACATAAAGTCTACAAGTTTATAAGTCAAAATATTCCTAGAACTCACTCAGAGCCAGGAATAATTTGAGTTCCCACCAGCAAGAGCACAAAGACCTTGTGGAACACACAGGGCATGTTATGGAGACCACAGAAGGGCCAAACCACAGAAGTGGGTTTAATTAGACTAACATAAAAACTGCCTTAGATCTTCCTCAAAAAAGTTTTTTAAAAAGATAAACCTGGTCCATAACCTGATCCAAACAAAACTTACTAGACATGAGAAGCAGGAAAATATGACCTAAAATCAAGTAAAAACTCAGTCAATAAAAAAGAGATGAAAAATGCAGTATCTGAAATGAAAAAAAAAAAAAATCACTGGATAGGATCAGTAGACTATTAGACACTATTGAAAATAAAATCAGTGGACTTGAAGACATAGCAGTGGAAAACATCCATCCAAAATGAGACATATAGAGAAAAAATACTGAAAAAAAAAATTAACAGACCCTCAGTGATTTGTCACACAATATCAAGAGCTTTAACATAAATGCAATTACGATTCCAAAAGGACAAGGAGGGGGACAAAAAATTTGAATAGTTAATGGTTGAAAATATACAAACTTTGATGGAAACAATGTACACTGACAAATCTAAGAGACTTAACAAACCATAAGCAGGGGAAATACAAAGAAAACCACACTAAGGGACAACATGTTCAAATTGCTTAAAGCCAGGGATAAAGACAAAATTTTAAAAACAGCCTAGGAAAAAAAGACATAAAGAACAAAGGAACAAATAAAATCACTAAAGAATTCTTAACAGAAACTAAATAAGCCAGAAGACAATAGAACACATCCTAAAGTGATGAAATAATAAACAAATGTTAACCTAGAATTGTATGCTAAGGAAAGACATCTTTCAAAAATGAAAGCAAAATAGATAAATAGGACCTCCTAAAAATTAAAAACTTTTTCGCTTTCAAGGAGTTTGTCAAGAAAGTGAAAAGGCAGCGTACTCAATGGGAGAAAATGTTTGTGAACCACTTATCCAATAGGGAGCATATATAAAGAAATCTCACATATGGAAAATAAAAAAAACAAGCAAACCATTTAAAAAATGGGCAAGAGATTTGAATAGACACTTTTCTAAAGATGAAATACAAATGGCTAAAAAACACATGAAAAGATACTCAACATCACTAGCTTTTAGGGAAATGCAAATTGAAACTATAATGGGAGCTCTTACACCTATTAGACTGGCTGTTATTTAAAAAAAAAAAAAAAGCAGAAAAACTAAAAGTGTTGAAGAGCTTGAAGAGGAATGGGAACACTCATTCACTGTTGGTGGGAATATAGAATGCTGCAGCCATTGTGGAGGACAGTTTGGTGGTTCCTCAGGAAGCTAACTATGCCATATGATCCATCAATCCCACTTCTGGGTATATACCCGGAAGAATTGAAAGCAGGGACACAAACAGATATATGCACACCAATGTTCATAGCAGCATTATTGATTATTGTCAAAAGTTGGAAGCAATCCAACTGTCCCTCAATGGATGAATGGATAAGCAAAATGTGGTATATACATGCAATGAAATATTACGCATCTGTAAGAGGGAATGAAGTATTGGCACATGCGACAACATCGATGACTCTTGAAGACCTTATGTTGAGTGAAGTAAGCCAGTCACTAAAGGACAAATATTGCATAACCTCACTTATATGACCTAAGGATATTAAGCAGACTCACAGAGCTAGAGCCTGGAAGAGAGGATACCAGGAGCTAGAAAGGGAGTAGAGAGTGGTACGTCAATGCTCAATCTGGGCAGAACCTATGAAAAGGTGGAAAGGGGTGGTTTGGCAGTGGATGGTGATGATGGTGGTAAAGAGATGTGAGTGGGATCGACGGTGCTGATAGCAGGGATGAGGGATGGGTTGGGCTATCCATGGAACTAGAGGAAGAGCTGGAGGAGGGAACAGGTGAAATCTGGGGATGTGGAGGTCTGTGGTCGAGAATACAGTTGTGGGAATGTCCTTTTGGCAAATATGGCAGGGGAGGGTCACTGGAACAGGTTGTCCATGGTAGGGGGATATGTGGGGAAGGGTGCACCTGGGGCATGGTTCTATGGAATATGAATGTGTTCATCTTGTTATAAACAACAAAATATTAAACTCCCATCCTGGGGAGTCTTGCTGTGTACTCAAATAGGTGTGCTCCTGAGAGCTCCAGAGCCATCCAGACACAATAGGCAAGGTATAAACCCCTTGAAATCAGTACCCTGTTGGTGGGCCTTACCTTGGAATATATAACAACATACTTCCCCAATGTAACAGTTAGACTCATTTATAATTTCCCTACATATGATTCTTCTACTTCTTTTATTTGAGCCTATAATTAGCACTATACCCATTAAATATATGTCTCAGAGACTTAAATCTTCTGTGCGGCCATATGTCAGTTGAGCTCTGAATCTCAGAAGAGATGCTGCCAACACCTACTCTCCAGTTCATCGGACTTGCCCAGGACAACTAATAAAATGATGATGATAGACAACTCCCGTCCCAAAAAACAGAGAGTATCTACAACTGCAAGCAAGACAGTTCCTTCCATCTGCCCCATAATATCTAAGCCCGCTCTCATCACCATCCCAAAATCTTCAAGGTTGAGGAATGAACAAACATAAGGGGGAAATGCAACCGTGGACAAAGTAAACTTATTAATATTGAACTAATGGAAGAACAATGTAACACTGATAAAATAAAAAAAAAAGATAGTGGTTACCAGAGGTTCTGAGGGGAGGGGAAAGGAATAATAGGTAGAACATAGGGCATTGGAATTAAGTATAAACCACAATGTAAACTATAGACCTTGGTTAGTAGCAATGCTTCAATATTTATTCATCAATTGTAACAAATGTACCTCATTATTGTAAGATGTTATTAATAGGGTAAGATGTTGGAGGGGGAAGGGATAGGGTATATGGGAATCCCTTATACTTTAGATATAACTTTTCTGTAATCTAAAATCTCTTTAAGCATAAAGTTCATTATATTTTTAAAAAGTGAAGGCAAGTGGCAGGTACAAGATCAACATGAAAAAATGATTGGTGTTTCTATACATGGTAATGAACAATCTGAAGAGGAAATCAAGAAAAAATTCCATTCACAATAGCAACTAAAAGAATCAAACATCTAGGAATAAATGTAACCAAGGATGTAAAGGACTAATACATAGAAATTATAAAACATTGCTGAAAGAAATGTAAAGATCTAAATAAATGGAAGGACATCCCATGTGCCTAGACTGGAAGACTAAATATTAAGATTTCAATTCTACCCAAAGTGATATACTGGTTCAATTCAATTCCAATCAAAATGCCATAAGACTTCTTCACAGAAATGGGAAAGCCAATCATCAAATTCATATGGAAGTGTAGGAATCCCTGAATAGCATTGGAATTGTCCTGCATGACACAGCAATGACAGATACAGGTCATTATACATTTTGTCAAAACCTATAAAATTGTGCAGGGCAAAGTATAAACTATAAGTTGAACTATAGTCCACGATTAGTAGCAATGCTTCAATATGCATTCATCAGTTGTAACAAATGTACCACACTAATGAAAGATCTGTTAATGTGGGAAAGTGTGGGAGGGGGAAGGGGTGAGGTATAAGAGAATCCCCTATATTTTTGATGTAACATTTATGTAATCTAAAACTTCTTTAAAAATTTTTTTTATTTTTTTTAAAAAGAATCCCTAAATAGCCAAAAACATCTTGAAAAAGAAAAAGTTGGAGGACCCACAATTCCTGATTTTAAAACTTATTACAAAACTATAATTATCAAAATAGCATGTCCAATATGGTAGTCACTAGTATGCAGCTATTGAGTACTTGAAATGTGCCTAGTCTAAATTCAGAGGTGTTCTAAGAATAAAATACACACTAAATTTCAAAGACAGTACCAAAAAGAATGTCAAATATCTTATATATTTATATATTAAATTTTACATTGATTACATGTTGAAATGATATTTTCAATATATTTAGCTATATAAAATACATTATTAATTAAAAAAAAAAAAAAGCATGGTACTGGCACAAGGACTGACATATAGAATAAAATTGAGAGTTCAGAAATAAACCCTCACACCTTTGACCAATTGAATTTTGACAAGGGTGCCAGGCCCACTTAATGGAGAAAGAAAAATCTCTTCAATAAATGGTGTTGGGAGAAGTGGATATTCATATATAAAAGAATGAAAGAGGACCCCTATCTCACACCATATACAAAGCTAACTCAAATGGATGAGAGACCTAAATGTAAGAACTAAAACTATAAAACTCCTAAAGAAAATATAGACTATCAGGAAACTGTGTTAGGCAGTTGTTCCTTAGACTTTACACCAAAAACACAAGCAACAAAGGAAGCAATAGATAAATGGGACCTCATCAAAATTAAGAGCTTTTGTACAGCAAAAGACTTTATCAAGAAAGTAAAAAAGACAATATACACAGATTGGGAGAAAATATTTGGAAACCACATATCTTATAAGGGTTTAATATCCAGAATATATATATATACACATATACATACATATATACTGCTACAACTCAACAACAAAGAGATAAACAGCCCAGTTAAAAAATGGGCAAAAGACTTGAATAGTCACCTCTCTAAAGAAGATATATAATAGCCAATAAATACATGAAAAGATGCTCAACATCATTAACTATTAAGGAAATCCAATCAAAACCACCACCCTGGAATGACTACTGTTTTTTAAATGGAAAATAAAAGGGTTGGAGAAATAGAAACATTTGCTGTTGGTGGAAATGTAAACTCGTGCAACCACTGTGAAAAACAATCCGGCAATTCCTCAGAAAGTTAAGTATAGAATTACTATATGATCCAGAAATCCCACCTCTAGGTATATACCCAAAAGAATTGAAAGTAGGGACTTGAACAGATATTTGTACACCCATTATTCACAATTGATAAAAGGTGGAAGCAACCCAAGTATACATCAACAAATTAATGGATAAAATATGGTATATATAAGATGGAATATTTTTGAGCTATAAATAGGAATGAAGTTTGATGCATGGTACAATATGGACGAACTTTGAAGACATCATGTTGAATGAAGTAAGCCAGACACAAAAGGAAACATACTGTATGATCTCACTTACATGAAATAAGTACAATATGAAAATTCATAAAGTCAGAAACTAGAATGCAGGTTACCAGGAGCTGGTTGGGGAGAGGAATGGGTAATTAGTGTTTGGTACAGAGTTTCTGTTTGGGGTGATGGAATAGTTTTGGCAATGGATGATGGTGATGGAGGCACAACTTTGAGAATTTAATGAACACCACTGAATTGTAAATGTTAAAAAGGATAAAAGGGAAATTTTACATTGGATATGTTACTTTTTTAAAACAAATCCATAGAACTGTACAACACAAAGAGTGAACCCTAAGGTAAACAATGGGCTAAAGTTAATGGCATAATAATAACAACATTGTTTCATCAATGGTACAAAAGTACCACATGAATGCAAAATGTTAATAATTAGAGAAAAATGTGTGTGTGAGATGGGGAGAGTATGTAGAAACTCTGTACTTGCTGCATAATTTTTCTGTAAACCCACTCTAATTTAAAAAAATTAATGAAGGAAAGATAAAGGGTGTTTTTTTTAACAAACAAAAGCTGAGATAATTTATCAACAACTGACCTGTACTGCAAAAACATTAAAGGAAGGTCTTCAGGCAGAAGGAAAATAGTACCAGATGGAAATTTGGAGCCACTCAAAGGAATAAGAGTACCAAAACCAGCAAATACATAGGTAAGTTTAAAAAAAAAAAACTATTCTTTCTCATTTTTAATTTCTCCTAAAGGAAATTGACTGTTTAAAGCAAAAACAATAACAGTGTATTGTGGGTCTTTAGAAATAAAATTTATGACAATAATTTCAAAGTTGGCAGGGAGAAATAAAAGTATACTGCTGTAAGATTTTTACATCATATGTGAAATGATTTAATACTATTTGAAAAAAGACTGTGATAACTTAAAGATGCATATTATAAATCCTAGAATAACATCTAAAAATATAAAACAGTGGTATGGCATATAAGCCAATAGTGGACCTAAAATGAAATCCTGAAAAAAATAATTAATTCAAGAGGAGGCAGGAAAAGGGGGGAAAAGACTAGATTGTACAAATAAAAAACAAATAAAATGGTGTATTCAAAACCAATCATACTGCTATTTAGATTAAATGTAAATAGCCTAAATATTGCAACTACAAGGCAAATTGTCAGACTAGATTTTTTTTTTAATCCAACTATGGTACCAAGAAATACCTTTAAAATATAAAGACACAGATAGGGTAAAATGAAATGAGGAAAAAAGAGTTACCACACAAACACACACACACACACACAAAACTACTCATGAGAAAGCTAGAATTGCTATAATAATATAAGAACAACTTTCACTGTGGCTCTATTAGACAATTGCCACTAAGGCTTTTGTCTCATTCTGGGTTTTTTTTATTTTTTAAAAAAAGCTTTAGATTGCATAAATGTTACATCAAAAATATAGGGGATTGCCCCACACCCTACCCCTCCCACACTTTCTCACATTAACAACATCTTTCATTAGTGTGGTACATTTGTTACAATTGATGAACACATATTGAAGCATTACTACTAACCCTGGACTATAGTTTACATTATAGTTTACACTCTGCCCAGCAAAATTTTATAGATTTTGACAAAATGTGTAATATCCTGTATCCATCATTGCAATGTCATGCAGGACAATTCCAATGTCCCGAAAATGCCTATTCTTCCCTCTCCTTCCCCTCAGAACTTCTGGTGGCCACTGCCTTTATATCAATGATACAAGTTCTTCCATTGCTAGAATAATAATGTTATAATACAATAATAATAAGTCTACCTTAGTCCATCGTTCATTCCCCAGTCTTGAGGATTTTAGGATGGTGATGCCGACTCAGCTTCTAATTGAGAGGGGCTTAGATCCCATGGGGCAGATAGATGGAACCATCTTGCTTGCAGTTGCAGACACACTCTGTTCCTTGGGATGGGCATTGTCCATAGTCATCTTCTTGTTCATTGTCCTGAGTCCAATGAACTAGAGAACAGGTGTTGCAACTCTGCTGAGATTCAGGGCTCAACCAACGTATGAACAGACCAAAGATTTAAGTCTCTGGGACATTCTCATTCTGTTTTATTATTGTGACTATGTAGAATCATATGCTTCTACCCACACTGCAACTAGCTAGGTTGGCCCATCTCCTAAGCTTCCACCCTAAACTCCTTAACACCTCATGAATTTCATTTCACTCCAGACCTCCTACTACTGCAGGGTCCTATGAGGCCATTCTGCCTTTGTCAGAGACACATGCCTTCATGGTTAAAAACAGAACCAGCCCTAGGGAAAACTGTAGGTGGTGGCGAGTAGAGAGTGGGTATATGAGAACTCTGTGCTTTTTGCACAATTTTTTTATAAGTCTACACTCTTCTATACATTTTTTAATAATACTGGTTGAAGATGGTCAAAATGGGAAATGCTGTATTGTATATATGTTATCACAATTTTAAAAACGATATATGCTTATTCAAATAATGGAATGTTAAATAACAATGGATACTAATTATTGCTATATGCAACAATCCATATTGTTGAGTGAAAAAGCCAGACACATCAGACTACATATCTTATAATTCCATTCATAAGAAGTTTAGGACAGGCAAAACAAATCCATAATGAAAGAGCTCAGAAGAGTCAATACCTTGGAAGAAGATGGTGTTGGTAATATAGACTGATTAGGGGGATGAGGGAGCCTATTTTTGTACTGGAAATGCTCGTTTTCTTGATCTGGATGATGTTTAAATGGATGTATACAAATGTAAAAATCCATCAAGCTATACATCTAAGATTTGTGTACTTCACTGAATGTAGGTTATATTGCAATGGGAAAAAAACACAGACTAGCCCCATAGAAGTCAAACTCTCCATCTTTTTCCAACCATCCTTTCTTCTCCAGCTCCAGACATCAATCTCTAGGTCAAAATCCATGTAGCTTTAGCCATGGTAGCATCTAAGTGCTGTTGTACCGTGTGGAAACAGGCTAAAGCAGGAATTAGTTTCTGCTTCCACCTCCATAGAAACACATGAAACACACATGGAAAGACAGAAGAGCTCCATCTTTTCCCCAGCACTGCTCAGTTTCTCCACCCAGGAAAGCTGAAATCAGGGTCATCTTTTGGAATAAAAAAAGCTAATTCCATTCCTGTGCTCACATTGGTTATCATGATTTACTTGAATTTGTATAGCACTTTGCATATTTTTAAATAAGTTCAGCCAATTCATCCTTTCTGGTGTCATCTCTGGATTAAGAGCATAGGTTGTGGAGTCAGACTGCCAAGGTTTAAATATAGGGTCTGTTACTTAATAGCCATGTAAACCTTGGAAAGTTATTTAAACACTAAGGTTCAACTACTTTGGGGGTAGCAGTAGAACAGATCCTCATTTTTCTACTCAATTATAAACAGAAAAATGAAACCCAGAGGTATTAAACAAGGTACCTGAAATCATCTACTACAGAATAATAGATCATGGATTACAGCTCCAAGATTTTGTTACCACTTAAACTGCCAATATTATAGCACCATCTCTTGCTAAGTGTATCAGGCAGCTTATGAAATGCCTCCCAATGATCCCCATCTCCTGGTATACTTGCCCTTGTATAATTCCTTCCCCTTGAGTGTGGGCTGACTTGGTGACTTGTTTCTAATAAACAGACTGTGACAAACCAATGGGGTATCACTTCCAAGATTACATTTTAAAAGATTGTGACTTCTGACTCTTCTTGCTTGTTCACTCTGATGAAGTAAGCTGCCATGTTTTAATCTCCTTTATGGAGGGGCCCATATGGCAAGGAACTAAGAGTTGTCTCTGACAAATACCAGTGAGGAACCAATGCCCTTAGTCCAACAACCCACAAGGAACTGACTTCCATGTGAGTAAGCTTGGAGGTGAATCCTCCCCTGATCAAGCCTTGAGATAGTGTAGCCTGGGCTGACACTTTGACTGCAACCCTATGAGGCCTGGAGTTAGAGGATCCAGCTAAATCACTTCCAATTCCTTGAGCCACAGAAACTATAAGACAATAAATGTCTGTTGTTTTAAGCTGTTATATTTGGAGGTAATCTGTTCCACAGCAGTGGATAACTAAGACACCTAGATTACTATAGTAGTTTTCTAATTGGTAAACTTACTTACCTTTGACCATCGAGAGAGCAGCCAGTCTAATCCTTTTAAACAAGTCTGATCAAGCCATTCCTCAAGTCCTAACCCTGCGGTGGCTCCCTTTACTTTCAAAGTCAAAGTCCTTCCATGACCTAAAAGGTCCTACAAACCCCTCTGTTCTGACCTCAAACTCCATGACTCTCTCCTGTGTGCTCATTTTGCTCCAGCCCCACAAGCTTCTTTGCTGTTCTTCAAACATGCTGTTTGTGCTCACACTCTGGCCTTTGCAGTGGCTGTTCCTTTGCCTGAAATGCTGTTCCCTCAGGAGCCACACTTTTAACTCCCTTGCCTCCTTCAAATGTTTCATCAAATACCACCTTCTCAAGGAGACCTACCCTGACCATCACATCGTAAATTGCCACATATCTCCCACCCCTCACTCCTCATCTCTTTTTCCATTCTACTTACTTTCTCCACACCACTCATCAGCTTTTAACTTAGTGCATTTTTTAAACTTATTTATTATGTCAATTGTCTATTGGCTCTCTCCTTGGCAAAAATGTAGGCTCCAAGATGGAAGAGATCTTCATCTTTTATTCCTGTTTTTTAGCAAATGATTAAATGAAGTACCCTTCTTTCAATAATAATCTAGAGTTTATTCCCAACGAAGATCATTATAACCCTCTTTTAGCATGCAAAAATAGTTACTACGTATCCAAACTGGATACATTACTCTTTATTATTATTCTTTATTCAACATCACAGTTTTCAAGACTTTTGAAGTGTCAGTGAGATTTTGCAGTGCCAGGGTAGCATGCATAGTGATCAAACAAAAGGAAAATCATGCTTGCTGTGACCACCTTTCCAAGGGGCTTCTTTCAAAGCATCAGAACTTTAGAATTATACAGAGGAAGATAGTCTAAAATGAAAACCCTTATATAAACCAAAAGCATGAAAGCAATATCTTTACCAGATGTTTTAAAATAAAAGCTCACATACTCCCATATGAGAATATGTGATAAGAGCTAAGGATATTTGGCTGCCAAATGAGTTTTATACTATTACATACTTGCCTCGTTGTGTAGAAGCATGAAATAGTCCCAAGGCTTCCTTATATTTATCAGAAACCTGATGGTTAAACAGTAATTCTATTTCTTCAGTTTTTTATAGACTTATATCCTAAAACAATTCCCTAATAACAGAAGCAGGATTCAGCTTGTCAGTCGCCTGCAAATAAAGGCCTCTTTTATTCTGTTCATTTCCTTCGTAGTTGACAGGCCTTTCCTCAACTGTGGTTAGCGACCTCATTCCCAAGGCAGCCTTGTGTCCAAGGAGGGGTGGTAAGTGTTACCTCCAAGCACAGGAAGGGCAAAGATTCCCCACTGTGTGTGTTAATGGGCTGCAAAGCTTAACAGTCCCAATTGAAGCAACACATTTGTGTTTTGATACTTGAAACCTGGTCCTGTAGGTGTACCTCCACCCACTTGCCCTTTCCTTCCCACCAGGCTGCACGAGCCTGCACACACACAGACACGCACACACACTCAATGGAGTTATGTTCTTTTCCAAAGCTGCCGTTGGACTCTCCTACAAGTTGACAGCTGGGCAGCAATGAGAGAGAACAAAGGAAATTGAATGTTTTAGACTTAACTATCTCTAAAGCTGATACAAATGCTTTCTGGGCCCTGCCACCGTAATTAAACACACACACACACATCTCTGAGCACTTTTAGTTTGACAACAGAAGGGGAAATCAAAGACTTTCATCCAGAGAGAGCTCCTCATGAAGGACATCAAATGAATACATCATAAGTCAAATGGAGTCCATACATGTCTTGGGCTAAACCACTTGTGGGGCACTGTGATGAGATCCAGGACACAGAATGCTGGGCCGGGACACGCTGGCTCTGCAGGGACCCAGGACTCAGCTGTGCATTGGAGAATCAAATCCCTGGTTTTATGGGCAGACCTGCCCCCAGAGACCTCTCCCAGAGCTGACCCCTTTGAGTCCAGAGCAGCCCCTGCCGCCAGCACCCCACATGTTGGTGAAGGAGGGAGGAGAGAAAGGAAGAAGGGGCAGGCACAGGCTTGAGGAAGGTGAACAGCCTCCATGTTATCCCACCTGACTGAGATGAAGCCAACCCCTGACTTATGTCATCTTTATCTCTATCTTTGATGGCCACTATCCCATCCACCGGTAATACCACATTTCAAGCTGATTACTCATCCATTAAAAATATATTTATTGAGAGCCTAGTATGTGTTGGGGGGTGGGGATGGAGCAAGAAAGTCAAGGTTCCTGCTCTCCATAGAGGAGCTAAACCGAATGGTTAGTTGCAAATGTTAGAGCCACTCAGCCTTGGGTTGAATCATGGCCCTGTCACTTTCCAACTGTGTGACTTTGGGATAACTTGCGTAAATTTTCCAAGCTTTAATTTTCTTATTTGTAAGATGTGGATAAAAATACTATTTATCACCAAGGGCTGTTGTGAGGATCAAATAATATAGTGAATGCCAAGTGTTTTAGAGCACTGTCAAGAACATAGTAAATATTCAATAAATGTTACTTATTGTCAACAATAAATGTAGATTTTGTCACTATCTGCTAGTCACTGGGCTAGGGCTGGGTACACAGAAGAGGAAAAATACAAGGTTCCTGTTGTATGAAGCTTATATTCTGCTGGGATGGCAGGCAATAAGAAAAAAAATCAACTAAATGCATCTCAAATTATGATAAGCAATATGAAGAAAAACAATGCAGAGGAATACAAAAGTAAATGACGTGCGTCTACATTGAGGAAATAAGAAGGGAAACATGACTAATACAAAGAAAGCAGATATCCTTCTCTAGCATGCCAGATCCCCAATCTCAAAAAGCAGAACAGAATCACTGCCTCCTTTACTAATGCAAAAGAAAATGATCCATTGGAAGCCATCTCTGCTAGGTCTTAGAGGCTTCTGAGGGTTGGTAAAATTGCCCTTATATATTGTCCCTGAAAAGATCACCTTTGTTGGTAACATTCATCATATCTTCTGTAAATCTACCTGGTATGCTAACAGTTTCAAGACACTCCAGTTTAAAAAGTACAACATGGAACACATAGTCAGGCACAATCTTTGTTCTTTTGACTCCACTCATGAGAAAAGGTCCCAAAAACCTAGGGCCAATGACTGTCAAGCCTACCGCATAGCCACACACCCTTGCAAAGAACTGACAGCATAACACTGCCCTGACTGCAAGAAACAGCTCACAAAGTAGACTCAAGTTCACGAGGAAAAGCAGTGGCAACATGCATAATACATCTTATTGCACTTATCACAGTATACGCCCCACAGAGTAGCTATAAGTGGCTTCTAAGATTGTAGTAATTATTAAATGGAAACCTGGAGAGCAAGGAGCACTCTCCATAGTTTTATTTACCCTCATCACCTGCTGTTTGCCCAGAGTTTATTTAAATCATAATCATGTCTCCTGTGACACAGGATTTGGGTTGTTTTGTGTTCGCATGTGGAAAATATTATATATCCATATCAAATGTGACTGTGGTCTCCCTTAGTGGAAATGATGGCATTTTCCTAGAATTAGACCATGGTGACCCTGTAGGCTTATGGTAGTTAAGACCAGCGGGGGCCCTAAAGAAAGGAAAAAAAGTCCTGAAGTGATCCACAGAGAGGGAATAGTTAACTTGGACTTTTCATAGCACTTTGTTTGTAGTCATTGCTCACCACCACATATACAAAAAAAAAGTTATACTTAAAAAGCAAAAGAACAAAATTGTATACTGATTTGTAATACTATTTTGGACCCCAAAAAAGTGGTGTTTTGCTTCATCCATGTAAGAACAAGAGCACTCCTTAACACCTGTTGAAAGCTTAGAACCCCAAAATTCTCTTTGTATCAATAAGAGAGAAGCAAAAGGATTCATCCCTAGATTTAGCGTGGGTTTCTTGGGCAGGCAACCAGCCTATCCCTCACAAGGGCTTCATTTGAGGGGCCTAATGTTCTTCCGTCACCATCTTGAATGTTTTAATAAGTTTAGCCTTGAATTTGCACCGGGGATTTGGAGCCCCATCTCACATGCAGTCCCGCTTCCCTACCGCCTCTCTCCCTCCCGGAGATGTTTCTCTGTCAGCTGCCCCATCTCTGGCACCCTGGACCCCATCAGGTCTCCCTCTCTTCTCCCCATATCCTGCAACCACTGCTGTCCTCTGATAGGGCCACTGGGTCACGCCTGCGAAGGGAGGCCTGCATGCCGCCATCGTGCTCCTTCTGTGGAGGTGCTTGGGCCCAGGAAGGGTGGAAATCGCCGAGCAAACTGCCCTCCAACAGCTCCCCTCAACACCACCACCACCAAAAGTCTCAAGGACAAGCATGGCACTGGCAGCGTCACCGTGCACTGGGCAGGTGACCGGGCGAGAGGGAGGGCTGTTTGCAAAACCTATGAGGACATTGCAATAACCTTCAGGGCTGCCCATCCATGGGCTGGGTTGACAAGAGAGAGCGCAGACTTGAAGCCAGATCTTCCTGGGATGGAATTCCTTCTCTCGCTTATTAGTGTAGGCACATTGCTTAACCTGGCTGAGTTTCATTTTCTGCCACTATAAATGGAAATAATGATGCATGCTTTGCAGAGCTACTGAAGATTAATTAAAATAAATTATATTAACTGGAACTGAAATAGCAAATGAATAGAAACTGGAGAGTATTCTTTCTTTATTGTCAACATATTGCATTATAATCACACGTACACTTTTCTGCTTCTCCACTACGATCATTGAGCACAGGCATCTTGTCCTTTTGTCCCCCCTATTTTGAGTGCCAAGTTCAGTTCCTAGAAATAGCAATGCCTCAAGAATGTGATAAATGTTTTTGGGTCTATGTCAGGCATTGAAACATGTCCCTCACAAAAGGCATGTTCAGCTCCCAACCCCTGGTCCTATGGATATGAACCTATTTGTAAATAGGACCTTGGAAGATGCTATTAGTTAAGGTGGGCCCATACTGAATGAGGGGGGCCTTAAGTCAATATGGCTGAAGTCCTTAAAAGCAAAGGAAAGTGAACACAAAAGAGGACGCCACAGGGAGTAGCCAGAAGTGGAAGTCAATGGAACCCTGAAGAGAAAGAAGCTGCTATGTGCATTGCCATGTGACAGAAAAGTCAAGGAAGAAGGAGCACAGGCAGACAGCCCCAGAACACCACGACGTGTGGGGAGAAAGCATCACCTTTCTGATGCCTCAATTTTGGACTTCTCCCAGCCTTAAAACCATGAGCCAATAAACCCTGTTGTTTAAGTCAACCCATTGAACGGCATTTGTTTTAGCAGCTGGGAAACTAAAATAGTGTATACAGTATATATTTTATTTTAACTGTGATTATTACAACAAGGTAGAAATCCTCCTTTTCACTCAAAAACACACCAACTGAGCAAGCTGCTGTCCCTCAGTAATTGGGACAAAATTGGGGGTTTCTTCTCCCAAAGTATAAACGACTTAAATATTTTGCTCAAGTCCTCAACATCATTTCTCCTTCCCGCCTTTCTGACCAAGAATGTACAGAAATTCATCCAAGCACACAAGCCTTCTCCCTCCACTAATTATACCTTCCTCAAACCCATCTGGCATCACAGTAGGGTCTGGAGTGGCAGGAAAGAGTCAACAAGGTTGGCAATTAGAAAAACTGTAGCAGCACATCCTCCCTTCTCCTTCTCCCCTCACCCCTAACTCTATCCCCCTCAGGAAACGCTGCACCTGAGATCAAAGCTCTGCCCAGACCACTGCCACTGGCATCAGGCCTTTGGAACAGGCTTAGGCTCTGGGGCAGCGCCAGGGGCACCACATCCCTGACATAGGGGTGGGGCCACAGAAGGGCCAAAGCCTCAGGCTCCTCGGCACCTAACTGTTCCCTTCTCCAACCACCAAATTAAAAGCACCCTGTTGGTTGTCATGACCCCCTGCCTAGCCCCTTTGGAGTCTGGAACCTGAAACAAGCCTTGCAGCAGCTAGGGCTGGGGAAAGAAAGCACCAGAGGGCATAGTTGCTTCGATCTATGCCTCTTGAGCACATGCTGGGGCAGATGCGTTACTGATCCATCTTAAGTTAGGATATACTTAATACTTAAATGCATCTGAGCCTAGACAATGGTCAGTTCTGGAGCCAACCCCAAACATTTAGCAGGTCGCTTCCCACAAATCATAGAACCATGCGAACTGCATGCTCCTTTTTATTCCCCAACTACCCTAATTCACTTGAAATGAAATCCAGCAGCAAAGAATTCTAATTATTCCTCAGATACTTTTCAATCAAATACAACAACACAAAATCAACAGGGGAGCAGCAGTGACTAAAACAACAAAGAGAGAGAACTTCAATTCTTAAATGTTTCGCTCCATATTTCTTAAAGCTTAGTATTCAGATGCCTGCATCAGAATTTCCCTGGGATGCAGGGCTGGGAAGAGTGCTTGTTATAATTCAAATACAAGCATGAACAAATGCCTGATTCCTTGTCTCCACCACTTTGAGTTGTAAGGTCTGAGGCAAGATCACTGAATCTGCATTTTTATGAGCTCTCTACTAGGTTCTAAGGCGTGAGAGTCATTTCTAAGAGCCTTTTATCATTGGGAACAGCAATTCCTAAACTTCAGTGTCTAGAGGAGTTAACTGGGGTTCCTGTTAAAAGTCCAGATTCCCTGAGCACCAAGTCCTTCAAAGATTTTAATACAGGAGGTCAGAAATCTGCATTTTAATAAGCAGTGCCCCACCCCATACTTCTGATGCAGGTCGCCCTCAGACCATACTTTAAGAAATACTAACACTGGCAAAAGAGGATGGCCCACTGATGGGTTCTTGTTATTGAGGACTAGCCTTATGAGTATTTGCTCTTCTAATTGAAACTTAGCCTACTGTTATGGGGTGCCTAAGGGTTACCACCTGAGAGCCTCCTTGTTGCTCAAATGTGGCCTCTCTCTAAGCCAAACTCAGCATTCGAATGCATTACCTTCCCCTCAACGTGGGACATGACTCCCAGGGATGAGCCTCCCTGGCAACAAGGGATTAATACCAAGTGCCAACTGGCAAGACGATCGGAAAAAGACCTTGAATAAAAGGAGGAAAAGGTAAAGAGAAATGAGTTCACATGGCTAAGAGACTTCAAAGAGAGTCGGGAGGTCATCCTAGAGGTAATACTTATGCATACCTCAGTAGGATCTCATAGAACACCAAAGTGGATATCACCCCACACTGAGGGACCCCTGAG
>JAQZBX010018797.1:0-34303 GCA_029593785.1 Cabassous unicinctus | reverse complement strand
CCGTTTGTTTTTAAAGATTTATTTATTCTTCTCCCCTCCTCCCCTATTGTTGTTTTGCGCTCACTGTCTGCTCTCTGCTCACTGTCTTCTTTTTAGGAGGCACTGGGAACCGAAACTGGGACCTCCCATGTGGGAGGGAGGTGTCCAATCACTTGAAACACTCCTGTCTCTCATTGTGTTTCCTCACTGTTTCTTCGTTGCATCATCTCGTGTCAGCTCACTCTGCCAGCCTGTCGCATCAGCTCACTGTCTTGCTTGTCTTCTTTAGGAGGCATCAGGAACCAAACCCGGAACCTCCCATATGGTAGGTGGGCACCCAACTACTTGAGCACATCTGCTTCACAAGAGCTAGGGGTTTTATAATAGAAAAACAGTTCAACTAGATCTGGGGAAGGTATTAGAATTTCCAGAACTGCTTAAATGAGATTTTTAGTAAGTACATTTTCCAGCTCTCAATTTTTACCAGCCTCACTGCCTGTATTAGTCAGCCAAGGGGGTGCTAATGTGAAATACCAAAAATGTGTTGGTCTTTATAAAGGGTATTTATCTGGGGTAGAAGTCCACAGTTACCAGGCCATAAAGCATAAGTTTCTCCCCTCACCAAAGTCCATTGTCACATGTTGGAGCAAGACAGCTGCCGACATTTGCCCAGGGTTCAGGCTTCTTGGCTTCCTCTCTTTCCGGGGCTGCATTTCTCTCCAGGCTTAGCTCCTGTTTCCTCCACAAGGTCAGCTGTAGGCGATCAGGCAAACGGTTTGCTTCTCTTCTCCTGGGGCCTTCTTTACAACATCAAAGCTGCTTCTCAAAGACTGCTTCTCAAAACTGATCTTGCCATGTCTTTTATATTTGATTCCCCACCCACCAAGGGGTGGGGCTCAACACCCTAATCATAACCTAATCATGCCCAGATTAACAGATCAGTTTACAAGCATGATCCAATTATATTTTTGGAATTCATAATTACATCAAATTGGCCAACGGTTACACTGCCATTCACTTCTCTATTCTCTACAGTTGTCCACACTTCAGACACCAGTGAGGCTGAAACTGCTTTCCCTGAGGTCACCGATGACCACTTTCCAGATGTGTCTGCCTTGTATCCACTGACCACTTCCTCCTGGAACTGCTCTCCTCTTAGCTTCCCCAACGCCACACTTCTGGCTGTGCTCTCTGGCCACCTCTTCTTTGGTTCTTCCCTCCACTATTGGTGGTGTCCCTCTATGCTCCCCCCTTGGCCTCCTGGTTGAGCCCATCATCTTCCATGATGTCTGCTGCTCTGTCTACAGCTCCAATCCCCATCCCACTGCCACATTGGCAAATTCATCTATTAAACATCTCTTCTTGGATGTCCTATGGGCAACCTTAACCTGTCCCCAATTGTCCTGTTTTGCCTGTTCTTCCCTGGTGTTCATCTCTATGAAAGGCATGACAGCCACCCAGTTGTCCAAGCCAGAAACCTGGTTCTTGCTTGACCCAATTTCTTGTTGCTTCTGTCGTGCTATCGTGTTCCCAACCCCTCGAATCCACCGGATTCTTTCTCCTTGTGACAGCTCAGGCACCTGTGATCTCTGCCAAGTGGACTGCACCAACTGCCTCCCATCTGACCTCTGCCATTTTACAGTCCACTCTCCACAGGTAGCCACGGTGATTTTTCTGAGAGAAAAACCCGATCCTGTCACTTCCTTATTTAAAGCCCAGTGGCCCCCTACCCATGGGATAAAACCCAAGCACCTTAACATGGCTCCTGAGCCCCTGCTCTTCTGCCTACCAACACCCTCCTTGGCTCCATGTCCCAGCCATGGCAAATCATTGATTATCCATCAGTGCTTGCTCTGGGACTTTTTTTTAATTTTTTTTATTGTGGGTAAGCTCTGGGACTTTGTACGTGGTTTTCTCTTGGCCTGGAATCTACCCTCCTTTCTCCCCCAAACCATTCACTCTGTTGAACTGCTTATCCTTTAGGTCCTGCTCAGACGTCAGCTCCCCTGGGAAGCTTCATGGACAGACCCCTTTCCCGCCTCTGCCCCACTCTCTGCCAGGATGAGGTATCCATGGCCTGTGTTTACTCCCAGTACTGTAGAGACCCCACAGTACTTGATCTAAGCGGCAGGGCACAGATGAGAAAGCTCCAATGAAACATATACTGTGCCCTGCTGGCTGGTGTATCTAATATCTACCCTGGTCTCAGTCGAGAGTAGGGGCTGAATAAATGCTGACTGAATCAATGTGTGAACCCATCTCTTCCCTCTACAACCAAACCCCTGCAGGAACTTGGGAAGGAGAGGCATTAGCTTGCAAACATGTCTCACACCTTGGATCTAAGAAAGCTCCTGGAAAGAAGCAGCTGTGCTTCCCATTCCTGGCATGAAAGGCTGGGGGAGTACTTGAAAGGCAACTGCCATGCAATGAGAAGTGGAAGGGGCAGCAGCTGGGAAGGAAAGAGTTAATCACATTTATTACCAATGAATAGGTTCAACAGACACGTCAAGAAGTGTGGGCCTAGAATGCTCGGCTGCCAGGGCTCTGCCCAGGGGTCCAGGGCAGTGCTGCTCAATGAGCACCAGGAAGAAGTCAGTCCCGAGCCCCGTCCTCACAACTCCTGAGCTGTATGTCCACTCATATGGCATTGGTGGGTGGCATCAGCCAGGGCCAGAGGTCAGGCCTAGAGTCCCGCCTCATTAGTCTCTCTCAGCTTGGGCCTCAGGGGCTTAACTTCAGAGTCCGCTGTCCACCTGCCTGCCCAGCCATATGGGGGCAGATGGCCTGGATGAGCAGAAGACAGTGGGGCAGGGGGCTGAGGCACTAGGCATGCCTGTCCTCCCGCCCTGAGGGAGAATGGAGACCCTGGCATGGAGCAGGTGAGGAACCGGGCAGTGAAGAGGAATCAGAGCCAAGGGTGATGGATGGAGCACTGGGCCAGTGAAGAGCTGCCTGGCTCAAATGACATTGCGCTCCTTGATCTTCTCGCCCAAGTAAAAGCGGCTGAAGAGGAAGGGGTTCAGGTTGATGGTCTGGAAGCTGCCCTCCAACACCATCTCGGCCACAGCTCGCCCCACGGCAGGCGCCTGCTGGAGCCCGTGCCCGCTGAAGCCCGTGGCAAAGTACATGTTGACGACCAGGGGGTGGGGCCCCACCACGCCATTCTGGTCGAAGGTGTTGTAGTCGTAGTAGCCAGCCCAGGCACTCCGGACCTGTGGGTGCACGAGATGCTGGGTGCAGGAGGCCGTAGACAGGCCCCCTCACTCCTAGCCAGGAGCCAGCACACTGTCCTCCACCATCTGCTGAGGGTCAATGGGGTGGGTCCCACCGATCCTTAGCAGTGGTGAGGTGGTGGGAGTAGGCAGTGTGCAGAATTTCCAAGGGGACCAGGATTCTCCAGTGTCGTCTGTCATCAGTTACCTTCAGAGTCTCGAAAGCTGGTACCCTCTGGGCCAAACAGGGCCACACCTTGTCCTGGAAGAAAGCATAGTCCACTTCCAGGTTCCCTGGGTCTGGTTCTTCCTCCTGGGGTGAGAGGTGGGACAAGACTAATGCTGCCTGACCCAGACATCACAAGCCCCTTTCAGCAATCCCCTTGGTTGGCAGGGTATGGGGAGAAAAGACCCCCATTCAGACCAGGAGGGACTGTCACATCAAAACCACAGCCCTGGGCCCTCCAAAGGAGCCTGTCTCTAAGGACTGATGGTCCAGGTCTCTCTCCTAGCACCCCCACCCCCACTCAGCTTACCTCAGTGGGGCTGCGGCCACCAAGGTAGTTGTTGCCTAACCCTTCCCGGCGGAAATAGGCTCCACTGGTGTCCAAAACGAGTGGCGTCTCCAGGCCTGGTCCCTGGGGGCAGTGCCATAAGTACACGTACCTGCCAGAACCAGCGGGGCTGGGAAACCAGAAGAACAGCAGCCGTCCACCGCCACGTGCACACTCATACGCACACACTCATGCAACCAACTTTTATATCATTTCTTTCCTTCTCTTGCCAACCTCCTCAGCTGCTCTAGGGAAGTTACCTTTTCCTGGGCTCCACAGGCAGCCTGGTGCCCTGGAGGGTGTCAGGGGGGCCCTGCCCAATACCAGCGAGCTCTGCGACTTGCCCTGACCAGGCTCCTGCTGCGTTGATCACGATGGCACACTCCACTGGCTGGTACTCCAGGCTGTGGTCCATCTTCACCTGCAGCCACCAGAGAGTGAGGGGAGGGGTCCTAGCCAGACCCTGGGCACCATGAGAACTAGATTTCTTCCTCAGCCTTAGTTTACCCATACAGGAAAGTGGGGGAAAGATCAAGATGAGGACGGCCACTATCTTTACTGTGCCTCCACTTTGGTATGAAAGATACTCAGGCTAGAAACTTACATGGACTTCATAAATCCTTTTTAATGTCACCTCTTCCCCATTTGTGTTTATCATGCTGGTAGATGAAGAGACGAAATCTGTAGGAAGAGAAAATAAAAAATAAGCCCTGCGGCCTTAAAGAGGAAGATGATGAGGATTCATAAGGAAAGAAAGCTGGAAGGATGGGAGCTTTCCCACAGACACCAGACAGAGATGGGGTAACTGGGATGAACTTGGCTCTCTTGGGATAGGAGAGAAGCCTTGCAGGATGGCCAGGTCTACCCCTCGGGGAGAATGCCTTCCCACCACCAAGCGTTGTTCAGGCTGTGAGTGAGAAAGTAAGATGCAGTCGAGGCCTGCGCCCTGGCTGCAAGAGAAAAACAGATAGTGGGCATGGGGTCTCACACTCACGTGTCACCTCTCCCTGACAGAACAGGACTCCCATGGACTGGACCTTTTGCCGGAGCCCCTGGAGCAGACACCAGGGGTCAAACCAGCCTTCGCCCTCCATCCCTGTGATGGGAGGAAAGGAGGGACTCATGAGGAGGGCCCAAGACCTCCTACTCCTATTGTATTTCTTGCCCTGACCCACCAACTCCTCTGGGGCTCAACTGGGGAAGATCATCCTGACCACCTGGCCCAGGGGAGGCCCTGCTGGCCAGGAGGGGAGCGGCCCACCCTGAGCTTGGCTGTGGGATGCTGAGACCTCCAACCTGAGGTACCCCGCAATCCCTGATCTTAAGGACAAGAACTGTCCCTTCTCCAAGCGAGCCTCACCGTAAGATGCCAAAGCCACTCCCTCTGTGCTTATCCAGGGAAACTTGTTCCGAAGCTGCTCAGGAGACATCAGACAAACTTTGGCTCCTTCCTGCCTGAGAGAAATGTGTGGGTCTGCATGTGTGTGAGAGAGGGCGAGAAGGATGGACCCTAACTCCACAAGGTGATTCCAGCTCATTCGTGTCACTTCTCTGCTGAAAACCCACCACATTTTCTTCAATGCTGAATGGGTTAAGGCCAAACACCCTCATCAAGGCTCTCAGCATCTGACCCACTTCCTGCTCCTTCACCCTGGTCTCCCTTTAGCCACACTAAACTCTCCGTCATCCTCTAAACCCCATGCCCTTTCTTAACATGGTGGGTAAGTTTTTCCTCCTACTCCTCCTGGAAAGGCCTTTCTCTCCACACCTTGGTGTGATCCTGTTCTTCGGCACAAATACCTCCTCTGCGATGTTGTCCCCCAAAGACAGCATAATGTGGGGGTGAAAAGAACACATTCTCAAGCCAGACTGCCTCGTTCAAATCCCAGCACCACCACTTACTAGCTCCCTGTGTCTCAGTTTCTCCATTTTTAAAACTGGGATGTTTTCGTGACTAAATGGGTTAATATCTGTACATCATTCAAGAAGTATTTGATGTCGTTAGAGAGATTTATAGAGAAGTGTTTGTTAAATAAACATTAAAGATAAAAAGTCTCCAGCTAAATGTATCATAAAAATGACAACCCCTCCCACTGGTCATAAGACTCACTTAGCGCAGGAGTCGGTAAACTGTGGCCCATAAGCCAAATCCAGCCCACTGCTGGTTTTTGTAGTTTTATCGGTTGTAACCGTTGGCCAATTTGATGTAATTATGAATTCCAAAAATATAATTGGATCATGCTTGTAAAATGATCTGTTAATATGGGCATGATTAGGTTATGATTAGGGCGTTGAGCCCCACCCCTTGGTGGGTGGGGAATCGAATATAAAAGGCAAAGAGCAGAGTTAAAGCAGTCTTTGAGAAGCAGCTTTGATGTTGGAAAGAAGGCCCCAGGAGAAGAGACGCAAACTGTTCACCTGATCACCTACGGCTGACCTTGTGGAGGAAACAGGAGCTAAGCCCGGAGAGAAGCGCAGCCCCGGAAAGAGAGGAAGCCAAGAAGCCTGAATCCCGGGCAAATGTCGGCAGCTGTCTTGCTCCAACACGTGACAATGGACTTTGGTGAGGGAAGAAACTTATGCTTTATGGCCTGGTAACTGTGGACTTCTAACCCCCAATAAATACCCTTTATAAAGACCAACCCATTTTTGGTATTTCACATTAGCACCCCTTTGGCTGACTAATACATTGGTTTTTGTAGTTTTATCGCCAAATCCAGCCCACTGCCTGTTTTTATAGTTTTATCGGTACACAGCCCCATCCAACATTTACGTTTTTGTCTTCTGGTGCTTATGGGTGCTTTTGTTCTACAACAGCAGAGCTGAGTAGTTGCAACGGAGTCTGTATGGCTGCAAAGTCTAAAATATTTACTACCCGGCCCTTTACAGAAAACGTTTGCTGACCCCTGACTTCAGGTCCTTGTCGAAAACCTAGATTCTGGGGCCCTCTCTAGAGATTCTGATGTGTGAGATCTGGGATGTGCCTTAGTTGAATCTTTCGAATCTGGCAAATTTAGGAGCCACTGCGGTAGCACTCTGCCATATCTGTATCGAAGATCTGCAGGTGCCTGTCTTTCCAGAGAGACTGACCTCCTGGGGAGCAGAGGCGTGTCCTATCAACTCTTTATCCTGGCCGCCTGGCTTGGTGCAGGAATTCTCTGAATGCAGGAGGCCAAGCAGCTGCTCAGGGCGGTGCTGGGCACCCACCTCTGCACTTTCACGTTGCTCTCCATGATCGCAGCACCCTCTTCGGAAGCCAGCAACAGGTAACCTGAGGGGTTGAACTGGAGGTCCAGGGGGGGAGCATCGCTCACTGCCAAGTACTCCTGTGTGCAAAGAAAAGCCCTTCCAAGAAAGTGATCGCAAGAAGGGGAAGGAGAGCTTTCCTGGCTTCCTCTCTCACGCTCCCCCCTGACCACAGGAAAGCCTTCCTCTATGCACCACCAGCGGGAAGAAAAACCAGTGGCCTCAACTCCTAGCTGCCCGAGCCACTCCTGCTCCCCGGATCCTCTAGCCAGTGGGCTACTCCTCTCTCTGGGCTAAAGGAAGGGTCACCTCCCCCACCCCCCAGGTCTCCCTGTACATACATTGATATTCCGTAGAAAGCTGACTGAAAAGAGGGAGAGCTGGATGTTCTCAGGCAAGGAGAACTGCTGGCGAATCCCACCCACGGAAAGCCCTGTGGAGGCTTGCGAATACTGTGGAAAGACAAAAGTGGAGGCAAAGTCTGTCACTCATCGACAGAATACTGTAATGGAAGCTGTAAAGTTATACAAGTTAAGGTAAAAGGGAGTCCTAGTCACAAGTCTATAATCTCAGACGAGTTGAAATAGATAAGCCCATATGCATATCAACCAGCCCAGAGAAGACAATGTTTATTCAAATTCTAAATTCTGATTAGCTAATATGCAGAACAGAGAGGGTCAGCTATCTAAACAGGTCTGGGCAAGGCGGTACAAAACAGTGAGGGTCTTAAAGTCCAAGGGCAGGAAGCAGACATTTGATCTACTAATAGGAAAACGGAGGGATATAATCACAGTAGCAAGATTAGTGGCTGTCAGTGGCAGATACGAACAACTAAAAGGCAAAAACCTCCAAAGTAAAGGGCCCTCAAAGCAGAAGGTTGAAATAGTTGTTTGAATTAATTCTAGCTTGAATACAAGTTTTTTTTTTTTTTTTTTTTTTTGCCAGGCCTGTGAGATCTCAAAAGGTTCAACACTGTGAACTTTTGCTTGTGCAAAATATCAGAGTTTATTGACAAGGTTCTTGGGTTAAGGGAGAAAAAAACCGGGACTATTTCTCAACAAGGTCCAAAACACAGTCCTGCCCTTTGGACCCCCAAAGATCGAGCTCTTTTCACTCGTCCCCTTCCCTTGTCCCTGGAGTCCTTAAAATACGAGTCATCTTCTTGCCCCACTTCTGACTCTGCCCTACTCCAGACCTCACCGTGTGGTCCCGTTCCACCACCAGCACCCGAATGGCACCTTGTTGCTTCTCCAGTTTCTTCAGCCAATAGGCCACGGACAGGCCAAGCACCCCACCTCCCACAATCACTACGTCCGACTGTTCAGGGGGCAAGTGACTGGTGTCAAACAGTGGGTCCGAGGCCCCTCCAGGCAGGAATGACCGGATCTTCTTCTTGAACTCGGACACCTTTCCATCCCAATCTGTGGGAAGTAATTGTGGTCAAAGAGAGCCTCACATGTCCTTTCTTGTGGGGTGGGGGGGGAGCTAGAGGAAGGGCACAGGAATAGAATGAGCTGGCAGTCCCACTGGCATCCCTTCTCGTAAGGTTCATGTGTACCCGACAGTACTGCCACAGCTTTGCTGTCTGGTCTTTCTGCCATCAGTCTCTTTTCATCCAACGCGCCTAGCACTGCAAGATTCAACTTCCTAAAATGAACACTCAACTCTCTCCCTAAGTTAGGTGGCTCACACATATTTATCTCCTGCGTAGACCTCTCTCCCCTCTGGGCCCCAGGCTCATATTCAACTGTCTTGTCACCTCCAATCGGATGTCCCAGGCCCCCAGACCAAGGTGTCCTGGCACACTCTGAGCTATAGTGCCCCCTGAAGCCTGGCAACTTAGAGTGGCACCTTACCCCTAGTATCCATCCCACCAACAAGCATATGGTCATGTCCTATCACCAAGTCCTGATAATTCTGCCTCCTGGATATCTCTCTAACCCACCCCCTTATTTCCATCTCTGCCACAACCAACCTAGACCAAGCCACCATAATCTTTTACTTGGACTACTGCAAAAGCCTCCTAACTGTTCCCACTAATTCCCCTCTTGCCCACCTCATGCCCTGATGCTAACCTCTCGTCTAACCTCACAGACTGAATGATCTCTTCTAAACACTAATCACCTACCCCATTGCTTAAAATTCTCCAATGGCTCTTCATTACTCTGAGGATAAAGTCCAGCATCTTTAACATGGCCTATAAAGTGCTGCACAATCTGCCTCGTGTCCCTCTTGACTAGGCTCCCCCACTCTCCAGACCTTCTGGTTCCTCCCTCTACAGGAAATCTGCACATGTGTTCTCTCTGCTTGGAAACTCTGTGTCCACCTTGCCTGGTTAAATCCTTGCTTCCTATGAGATTTCAGCTCAGTTATGCCTTCCTCAGGAAATTCCCCTATCATACAGACTGATAGCTCTGTGAACCTCTTTTGCAGCATGAGACACATTTGCACTTTGGGCTTATTTGTGATTGCTCCATACTGTAAAATGCATGAGGGCAGGGTTTGTGTTTACCTTCTTCACCACTGAATCTCCCATCTAGCAGAGTACCTGGCACATGCTAAGTGCTCCAGAAGTGTCTTGAATAAATTAATCCTTTTGCATTTGATACCGCACTCAAGAATCTCCAAGACTTCTCACTGTCTCCAAAACAATGTTCAAACCCTTCTCAGCACCATCCAAATGTTTCTTTGATCTAACCTGCCCACACTACTTTTCACTATCTAGACGTTTTTTGCTAGTTCCTTGCACCAGGACAATACTTTCCTCCTCCAAACCCTCGCTCAGTTCTCCATAGGCTGGAACACACACCTATCTGTAACCTTTACCCTTCCAGGCCAATCTCAGTTCCCACCTGACCCATGTACTCCTACAATTATACTAGCTTAGCGGCCGAGCAGTGCAGGTCGTTGTCGAAGTTGGGCTCTATGCAGTCGTGAACTGGTCGACTGTCCACTGAAGTCACCAGCTACACACCAGGCATCTCTAGGACACAGGGTGAGTCCTCTCCTCTGCTTCCCTCCTTCGCGGCCACAGCACTAAGCACCGAATGCTGCACGCGAACAGGACTTAATGCACACTTGTTCTACCAGTAAATCAGCCTGACTCCCTGATACCGTGGCGGTAGACTGAGGCACAGAACGACGTGGGATGGACCCCTTAAGAAGGGCAGTGCCGGGACCCATACACCCCCTCCCCTAGCGTGCGCCGGGCTCTCGCGTCCTGAAGACCACGGAGCGGGAGGCTGGAGGCACCCAGAACCACGATACCCTCAGCTGCCCTCAACCTTACCCCGGGCAAAGCCTTCTCCGCGTGTGCCTAGCCCTCGGACCAAGTGGCCCCGGCACCAGCCGAGACGCAGCCCACTCCGAAGCATGGCACCTCCAAACGCGGCCCCTCTGAGGACCGCCTCGGCCTCACTGGCCGCCTCCACGCTGCCGTCATTGCCCCGCGCCGCTGGCGGTTCCGGCGAGCGCGCTCATTGGCCAGCGGCCCCCTCCACCCTCCAGGCTGTGGTTTCCCCGTGACCCACCCGGGGAGTCCCGCCTACATCCAGCCCCCTCCTGCCATTGGCGAGCCTTGGGTTACGTCAGCCTTGCGCGACTCCGGGAGAGGGGGAGGGACCCGGCAGCGCTGAGCGGAAGTGCGGCTGAGCGGGTTTCCGGGGCCGCTGGTGTGACGTGTCCCACGCTTGGCGCAGCAGGAAGCGGTGGCGATCGCGGCCTGAGTTACCGGCGCCGGCCCCAGCTTCTTCCTCGCTGCCGCCATGCTCGACTTCTTCACCATTTTCTCCAAGGGTGGGCTTGTGCTCTGGTGCTTCCAGGGCGTGAGCGACTCATGCACCGGACCCGTCAACGCGTTGATTCGTTCCGTGCTGCTGCAGGTACCGCCCCCGCGGGATCAGAACTCAGGGCTTTTCCTACCTGACCCCCTGTCCTTAGTCCCCTTCGACTGTTTCCGCCCACCTCATACTGGCCACTCACCCATAACCAGGACTCCACTTCTTTCTCCCTGACCCCATCACACCGTTCCGCAACTTGGGGACGCCCTCTTCCCCCCTCCCCTCCGGCCGGTTTCTGGGACTTTAGTCGGATTCTGGTGCCTCTTGATGCCTCTGCTTTCTCCATTCACCTCACCCCCCAACCCCTTTCCCACCTCCAGCAGTTTTGTTTTCTGTTTTGTTCCAGAGGCTGGGTGAGATAAATGGATGGGGAAATGGCTTTTGAAAACTAAGTGGCGAACTGCTAGTAGATTTGTTTGTTTATATGAGGACTACTTCCCTTCTGGCTCCCACGTGTTTTGCCATTTTGCTCACCTCTTCCCCTCACTGCCCCCAACTTGGTAATTCCTTTTCTCCCTGGTGGAATGCTAGAGAGAAGTGCCCCAGCATCTCCTTGTCAGGGGGACAGGTTTGACTTTGGGGGGAGTGTCTGTTTCTTTCCCAAAGGTGATCCCGGAGGTGCCCAAGTCTGGGTTTTCTGGGGGTGTCTGAACTCTAGGGCATACTTTTTTTTTTTTTTTTTTTCAGGAACGGGGAGGTAACAACTCCTTCACCCATGAGGCACTCACACTCAAGTATAAACTGGACAATCAATTTGAGCTGGTGTTTGTGGTAAGTGGAGGTATTTTAGAGGGACAATGATTACATCTCAACATAGCCCTGATTATTGAGAGAACCTGATTAATTGCATCCAGTAGTATACATTGAAGTAACTGAGAAAACTGGAAAGGGTGGTGGGGGAAGACATTGCTGAGCCCAGAGAGGTTGGGTGCCCATCAGGCCAGGGGAACCTGCCAGAGGGCGGAGCCAGTATCTGGAGGCCTGGGTGGAGTTGGCTTCCCTCTCTTCTAGGCTGGCTTGTAAGCAGATATGTTGGCTGTTTCTTCCCCTGAACAGGTTGGTTTTCAAAAGATCCTAACGCTGACGTATGTAGACAAATTGATAGATGACGTGCACCGACTGTTTCGGGACAAGTACCGCACAGAGATCCAACAGCAGAGTGCTTTAAGTCTATTGAATGGCTCCTTTGATTTCCAAAATGACTTCTTACGGCTTCTGCGGTGAGAGGCCTCCCCTCTCCAGAATGTTTCCATAACTCAATGAGCTCCCTTTCCTCCTGAGGGCAGTTTTTAAGGGTAGTAAATTATGAATTGAGAGAGACACTCTCTTACCTCCACATTTGCTGCCCGGTTCTGATCAACCCTCTTGGTGTGAGGGTCCTTTCTCTGGACTTGGAATTTTCCTCATGCTTGTGGTAGAAAGACCAACCAACCTCTTTTCTCTTTAGTGAAGCAGAAGAGGGCAGTAAGATCCGTGCTCCCACTACCATGAAGAAATTTGAAGATTCTGAAAAGGCCAAGAAACCTGCCAGGTCTATGATTGAGACACGGGGGGAAAAGCCCAAGGAAAAAACAAAGAACAGCAAAAAAAACAAGGGGGCCAAGAAGGAAGGTGAGTTTGGGCTCCTTGGACATATGGGGGCATGAGAAGGTGATGATGTGGCGGTTCCCTCCTTCCCTTTATCATTGCTTGCCCCACTCTCGCTCAGATGCCCACCAGCCTCACCTCCTTGTGATCCCAAGGTGTTTGTCCCATGTTTCTTTTTGAGGATTTGAGAGCTTTTCCCCATTGTCTGCTTTGTTGGGATTTGGTATTTTTTTTCTCCATTAAGGTTTCTCCTAACAGGTTCTGATGGTCCTTCAGCTGCCAACAAGGCAGTCCCTGCAGAAAAGTCAGGTGTCCCAATGGGGCCTGAGAATGGGGTAGAACTTACCAAAGAGGAGCTAATCCGCCGGAAGCGAGAAGAGTTCATTCAGAAGCACGGGAGGGGTATGGACAAGTCCAGGTGAGCATTCTAACTTTCTCTAGTACTTCTTAGACATTGCCTTCTTGGGGGCAAGGGAGTTCTTACTGGCTCAAGGGTGGATGTTTCCTTCCCTGCTTTGCCACCAATAACCCTTTGCATCTTAACTCTTTGCAGCAAGTCCCTGAAGTCAGATGCTCCAAAGGAGAAGGGTAAAAAAGCGCCCCGGGTATGGGCCCTGGGTGGCTGTGCTAACAAGGAAGTCTTGGATTACAGTACTCCCACCACCAATGGAACTCCTGAGGTTGCCCTGCCTGAGGACATCAATTTGGTAAGAGGAGGAGAGAGTGCAAAGTGATGGTTACCATTAGTAAGAAATTGAGGAAGAGTTGAGGCTAGTGGTACCTGGATTTCTATGAGTGAGAGGGTGAGTTACATTTGGAGCTGCCCCAAATCAGAGAGAGCACAATGTGGACAACGTAAACCCCGGGCTTTTTTTTTCCTTAGAACCCTTAGTGTTCCTGACCCTCCCTCCTTCCTTTCCCTGTACCCTGCAGATTCGAGGAACTGGGCCGGGGGGGCAGCTTCAGGATCTGGACTGTAGCAGCTCAGATGATGAAGGGGCTCCTCAAAACCCCACCAAACCCAGGTAGGGGAATTTCAGGTGGAGGGTGGTGTGTCTCTCTCTAGAATCAATGCAGTTTGCCTCTTGCTCGCTGGCTTTGTGCGTAATTTGTTCTCTCCTGTACCCGCAGTGCTACAAAGGGGACTCTGGGTGGCATGTTTGGGATGCTGAAGGGCCTTGTGGGCTCCAAGAGCTTGAGTCGTGAAGACATGGAGTCTGTGCTGGACAAGATGCGTGATCACCTCATCGGTGAGTCGTAAGGAGCTAGGCTGCATCATGTGCACTGGGGGGTGGGGGTGGGTGGTTAGGGAGCAGAGCCATCTAGAATTTCTCCACTGTACCATAAGGATCAGTTCACTGCTGCCACAGCACTCATACCACACCCATCCCCCCTCTATCTTCAGCTAAGAATGTGGCTGCAGACATTGCGGTCCAGCTCTGTGAATCTGTTGCCAACAAGTTGGAAGGGAAAGTGATGGGGACATTCAGCAGTAAGTACCTCCCCAAGCCAGAAGGGCTTCAGGGACTGTGAATAGGAAGAGGCAAAGAGCACAGGCCTCTGCCTTTATTGATTATAGGACTTTGGGCAAACTCCTTGACCTCAATTACATAACCTGGCTCTTAAGAGTTGTTGGGAGGGTTAAATGAAGTAAGACTTGTGAAGTGCTTAGAACAGTGCCAGACATGGTCTGGATTCCAGAGGCAAGGTGCTGGTGTCATTCCGATCCTAGTCTCCCTTAGCGCGTAATGGTGCTGCCCTTTCTTGGAGTGCGTGCTTTGCACTTTGGATTTCATGGCTCCCACCCCGTCCCCAGCGGTGACTTCCACAGTGAAGCAAGCTCTCCAGGAGTCTCTGGTGCAGATTCTGCAGCCCCAGCGCCGTGTAGACATGCTCCGGGATATCATGGATGCCCAACGTCGCCAGCGTCCTTATGTAGTCACCTTCTGTGGTGTGAATGGAGTGGGGAAGTCCACTAATCTCGCCAAGGTAAATGCGGCCTGCCTGTGACATTAATTTTTCACTCTCCATGTCTTAGCAGCACTGGTTCTAGGGGACAGATTTCTCAATCTCTTCTGCAGATTTCCTTCTGGCTTTTAGAGAATGGCTTCAGTGTCCTCATTGCTGCCTGCGACACGTTCCGTGCCGGGGCCGTGGAACAGCTGCGCACACACACCCGGCGCCTGAGTGCCCTGCACCCCCCAGAGAATCACGGTGGCCGTACTATGGTGCAGTTGTTTGAAAAGGGCTATGGCAAGGATGCTGCCGGCATTGCCATGGAAGCTATTGCCTTTGGTACAGTGCATGGGGGCTTGTCTGGGCCCCTTTTCCTCCTTGGCTTCCCTTGAAATTTGGAGCTTTAGGGTTATCCAACTACAAACTTAATGTTAAATAACAAGTGCAAGTACAAATTTGTTACTTGCTGTGTCCTGCTTTGGGGTAATAGTGTTGTTCCAAAGTTAATATATTCCAACCAAAGGAACCTGAATTTGGTCATCTTTACCCTTTTTTTTTTATTTGTAAAATGATATATAAATACATATGCATCTTTACCCTTGTGTCATCTTTCCTCAACTATGCTTGCTGATAGCCAAGCACAGAATGTGTTTTTTTCTCATACTACCTTGTAACCAAATCTAGAGCCCCAAAAAGCAGAGATTGGCTTTTAATAGAGCCAGGCGCGAGGATCTCTTTGAGATGAAGCTAGAACTCGGCATGAGTGCCAGTGTTTTGAATTGACCACTTTTTTTTCCTCTCTAGCACGTAACCAAGGCTTTGATGTGGTGCTGGTGGACACAGCTGGCCGCATGCAAGACAATGCCCCCCTGATGACTGCCCTGGCCAAACTCATTACTGTCAATACACCTGACTTGGTGCTGTTTGTAGGGGAGGCCTTAGTAGGCAACGAGGCCGTGGATCAGCTGGTGAGGGCTAGGGCCTAGTCCCCTTCCCCATCTCAGCTTTGGCCAATTAGGTGCTTCTTACACTTCTGTCACCTTTCTCCTTTCCAGGTCAAGTTCAACAGAGCCTTGGCTGACCATTCTATGGCTCAAACACCTCGGCTCATTGATGGCATTGTCCTTACTAAATTTGATACCATTGATGACAAGGTAAACATGGATAAAGGACAGGACAAAGCAAGATGGGGGTGGGGGGTGGGGTGTAGCCCTTCCCAAGGGAGCTGAGGCTTTAGCATCCTGTCACTGGGGGAGTGGGGGAAAGGAAGTGTGCTGGGATTGACTGGGTATCACCTTTCTGCATTTCAGGTGGGAGCTGCTATTTCCATGACGTACATCACAAGCAAACCTATCGTTTTTGTGGGCACTGGCCAGACCTACTGTGACCTACGCAGTCTCAACGCCAAGGCTGTGGTGGCTGCCCTCATGAAGGCTTAATGAGACTCTTGCCCAATACCAAATCGCCGTTTCCTCCCACAAACCCTTGTTCCTGTATCAAGAATGTGCTTTAGAGTATGTGAGCAGCTTGTCTTCAGTGTAGTACAAAGGCAGAGTGAGGGGAGCTCCAGGGGCCTGCAGCCCCTCCTAAACCCACTCCCTGTCCAGCCTCCATCTGCAAGGAGGGCCTAATCATGTTACAGACACTGCCCACTGACCCCACGCAGGGTCCTCCCCTTCCTAGGCCTTCCCTTCACTCTGCCTACCGATTTGGTCTCAGTACAGTTTTGACCAGTGGTTGGAAGACCCAGCACCAGAGCTCTGCAGTGTTAATGGGTATGATCCTGGGGACATCTGAGCCTCATGAACAGCTTGAAGTCCTAGCTCCGTTAGCTTGAGATTCTTTGGGAGCCAAGCTCTGGGTCATGAGTGGCACCTATCTCTAGATACATAGCTTTCAGGTCCCTGGGGGCCAGGATGACACCCACCTCACTGTGGCAGTGTACAGCCTATTCTTAATGCTGCTAATTCTGATGACCCCACCCCTACTATTCCCCCAAAGCATCAGCTAGGCCAGAGTGACTTGTTACCAATGAAAGATGAGTCCCTGCTTCCCTTGGAGATAAAGGGAGCCAAGCTGCAGCGCTGCATTGGGCTTTTCAGCCTTCTAACTCTTCCCTACTCCTAGAATCCAGATGTAAGCTTTGCATGTTCCCCTTCCTGGGAGAAAACTAATTGTCTGATGGGTATATGCTATCCCTCACCCCCATCTTCACCTCCCGAGCAGATCCTTCCTGGCTGCTTCTCATCTCTCTCCCCTCTTCAGTGCCTGGTAGACAAGTGCTACGTTGAAGAATGCAAACCTCTCGTTAAGATTTGCCCTGTAGCTTGGTATTACAGATGTGCTATTAGTGCAATAAGGTGAAGGCTGTCTGCCCAGAGAAATACATAATTTATATAAGAAAATAAATTTCATAAATAAATTGCCTTTTAGGTCTTGGAATCATTTCATATAGGATTCAAAACTAAGGTTCCACATCACACTAACTTGTAGTCCTTGGCTTATGGTAAGAAGAGAGACACATTGGGAATTGGTAACGACGATGCTCCTGGCAATCAGATGAAAACAAACAGCTGTCCCAAGAAAGAGACCATCCCACCCCAAGGTTCAGAGACAGCTTTTAAAACTTAAATTTAGGTACTAAAATGAGACTTGCTAGTACCTTGATGTAGGTTAAGAATTTCTTAAAGTGACTAAAAGGAGAGCCAGGGCTCTGGGAAGTAAATGAACAGGCTTTTAATACAGCTCAGTTATGTAAAATACTGTACACTGTAAAAGATCTAGAAAACTAGAGCTTCAAGTCATGTTTTAAAAAAACCTATTAAGCTTAATTGAAAAACCAAGTATAGAGTACAAAACTGCAACAAGGGCCTCGGTCTCCAGAGCCCCAAGTCCTTCATAGCAGAGCTGCAACCACAACCAGCAGGGGGTCACCTTGGCCTATGGTGTGAACCCAAGCATGTCTGGACTGGAGGGCCTGCATTTGGGTCCCGTTGTCTCTTGGGTAGTGCTGAACTGGAACAAGCAGCAGAATATCAAGAACCAGCTAGCTGGCATGAAGGATTACGTTGGAATATTTCCCCCCAACTCTACCCCCAACCTTCAGCCTCTGGCCTTTGGTACTTCCTGGGAGCTGTGTTGGGTCCTTGTAAGTTTATTTGTTAAACGCTGTCCATGGTAGGGCAGGCCTAGCCTTACAGCTTGGTCTAATAGTGGCGATTTCTCTTGCACTCTCATGTACTACAGCCTGTGGATAGAGAAAAGGTAGAGAATGACATGAAGTTTTACAAAACTAGGTTTAACTAAAGTTGCAGATACTAGGGCAACATAGAATCCCTAACAGGTAGGAGAGCTAAATCAGTGTTCTCCCTAATTTTATCTACGCCCTATCAAAACATTTTGTGCTGACTGATAAATAGAATAAAAGTAAATAGTACCTCTTATTTCACTGTGCGCTGCAGATGAGCCATTTAGCTGCCCTTCTCTCACCATTCCTGCTAAACAGAGTGTAAATCAGTATCAGACAGACTGAAAAACTAAATATAAAGGCAAAAAGACAAAGGGAGAGCATATGGTCTGACTAAAAAGAATGGCAGCATCGGAGAGAAGATGAGGGGATGGCAAGAGTAACTGCATTTGTCTTCAGATTTATATTACATAACAGAGATGCAAGCAGCAAGGTTCCTGAGTGTATTAAAACTGCTGGTAAAACAAAACATTTTACCAAGGCAACGTGTGCCTGCAATCCCTAACTAGCTTCCTAGAGAGTCAAGTTTAGGTGAAAAGTTCAATCCAACCAGGGACAGGGAAAAGCACTCAAGTCAGCAAATGCAACCAAGGAGAAGAGCGGCAAGTAGCAGGTACTCCCATATTATATGACAGGTTAGACCTGCGCTGTCCAATAGGGTACCATTAGCCACATGTGGCTATGTGGTTTTTTGTTTTGATTTTTTAGGAGGTACCAGGGACTGAACCCAGGACCTTGTACATGGGAAGCAGGCGCGCTACACTGAGCTGCATCTGCTCCCCAATAAGAGTTGGTTTTTTCCTTTGTTTGTTTTCAGGAGGTAACAGAGATTGAACCTGGGACCTCATACATGGGAAGCAGCTGCTCAACCACTTGAGTTACATCCACTCTCCATATGTGGAGTGTTTGTTTTTTTTTAGGTACTGGGGCCGGGGATTGAACCTGGGACCTCTTATGTGAGAAGCCGACACTCAACCACTGAGTCACATCTGCTCCCCTAAATTTTTTTTCCTTCCTCATTTGCTTGTTATTTCATTTTGTTTTTAGGAGGCACCAGAAACCGAAACTGGAACCTCCCATGTGGGAAGCAGGTGCTCAACTGCTTGAACCACATCCGCTCCCCCCAACCATGTGGTTTTAAACTGAACAAGTTTCAAATTCTGTTCCTCAGTTACATTGGTCACATTTCAAATGCTCAATAACCGCATGTGGCCTGTGGTGATGGTATTGGACAGTGAAGATTACACCATATTTCTATCATTGCAGAAAATTCTGTTGGGCAACAACGGGATAGATAATGGTGCAGGGGAAAGGATAAAAATACTCACATGGAAGAAAAAAATACTAATCAGAAATATGGCCAATTAGAGTATTAAAAAAAAGACATGGCATGAAAATACAAATTGGTGTGGTTACAAATTGCTATTCTCCTCTTGGAAAGCAATTTAGAAGTATCAACCACAAGAATGTTCTGTCCTCTGAGATAGAACTCATCCTAAGGAAACTGTCAAAGGAAAAAACTGTAGGGATAAAGATGTCATTCATGCAACATTATTTACACCAGAAAAAAATTGGAAAAAAAAAACAACCCAAAAAATAGCCTGGTAGGGGGGAATAGTTAGGTAAATTATGACATACACAACGAAATGTTACACAGTTGTTAAAGAGTTACGAAGACTGTAGCCATGTGGGAAAATGTAGGAATTTTAAAGTACCAATGCATTTGTATACTCTGTTTACAGCAATGAAAAAATCCAATGCTAATTGGAAATATATAAATGTAACAGCTTGTGTTTTGGCAATGAATTTTAAGAGACTTATTTTCCTTTTCTCTATTACTTAATTTTTGATATATATGCACTATAGAATCCTTTGAAGCCAAGAAATTTTCACCAGCCAAAAGTCAAACAGCATAATGCCAAGCACATAGCTAATGCTCAGTGTTAAAGAACAAAACAGCTGAGGACCCCTTCCCTCTTATCAATATGTGCCAACAGAGACTAAATCATAATCAACAATAGAAGAAAAAAGTTTGACAAGTCTCAAATGAAATAACATTTTTAACCTAGAACAGCTCGGCTACATTTCACACTACAAACTAAAATGACCATTCTAATGAAGAAGACCCTGGCCATATTGAAAAACCCTTGATTTTTAAAAATACAAAATACCTTAATGACACCCTTAACTTTGGTGAAACCCACTCTGGTAGGAAGCCGTACACATCTAATAAGAGAATCTGTGCCACTCCACAATACTTCTGATTTTTTTTGTCAGGAAGAGATTTGGTGATTCAGAAACAGCTGCCAAGAGGGATTTTGTTGTTTGAAATTTCAGCATCTTTCCTGGTTAGACGATCTCAGAATGGAGATCAAAGGGAATATGGAGAGCTTGGGTATATCATGTTTAATGAAAAGAGAATATGCCCAATAAAAGAAACACTGAAGGACAGCAGAAAAACCTATCCAAGAAAGGAGAGCAAATAGTTTTTTCATAAAAGACAAACTGAGAGGTTTGTCTTTCAAAGGGTTTTGTAAAGTTGTACTGATTTTAGGAGGCATAGTTTTTCACCATCCATCTCTGGTGATGCCTTTGAAAAGCCTTGTCTATTAAAGCACAGCCATGGATAATAAGAACTTGTGGAATTTCTCATTACAGAATTTCACCTGAAGCAATCTGAGTCGGAAAGAAATGTGGGAAAAATGATGAGAGTTAAGAAAAGTTCTTTATGTATTAAGTTACCTGTACTTTTTTTAGTACTGGGAAGCAACAATGAAAATATTTATTAATAAGTAACTTTGCAGGAACATTCTGTATATTCTATGTACAACAGCAAACTCAAATTAGCTGTCATTTTAGGGGTCCCCGTTAACATTCGTTATGCTCCTGCCTTTATCTTTTATAAATAATGACTGCACTTTCATTTACATAGCACTCTGTAGTTCACAGAATACTTTCCTGTGCCACTGGGTCTTACAATAAACCTTTGAGTTGAAGCTTTCTATTCTACCTACCTTTAAAATAAAGAAGAGGAGAAGTAAATTATTAGGTGAAAAGTCATAGAAAAAGTGAAAGAAATGGAATAAGAACCCTGGTGGATCAAGTCCAATGTTCTATACCACTCTACCTCTTCTCATCTTGTCTGCACTTTTCAGTATGATGGTTACCAGCTTCTGGTCTCTAGGTAGGGTGCAGATTGTTAGGGATCCCTTTAGCAAGCATGCTACTCTCCAGTTTCTTACTTTGCAACTGGGGGGGGGGTGAGTCAGAATGGGCAGGCCCTGGGGCCTGGCTTGCTTTACTCAATGTAAGGGTTAAAAAAGCCTTCTTTGATTTGGCTAATACCAAAAAGTCTTGCATTTCGTAGTCTTACTGGGAAGTTCCCCTTGATCATTAGTAAATTGATCCTTTTATCTCCATTTGGCTCTTCCTTGTTCTAGTATTTTCTACGGCTTAGAACCTAGAGGTGAAGTGTCAACTTTGGACTTTAATACCAGCATAAGTTTCCAAATAGCATTTAAAAAGTTTGTATTTTCTGTTTAAAAAGATAACATATAATTATTGTAGAAAATGCTAACAGAAGAAATTAAAAAACAAAAATCTACTGCACAGAGATGACCACAGCCAATTTAATAAATATCATTCCAGATACTTTTCTATACACTGTTACATCCACTGTTATTGGCTTCTTTGCAGAATAAGTGTTGGGATAGCTACAGAATCCTCTCTTGTTGGGTGCCATTTTAAGTTGCTTCCATTTTTATTTGCATTATATAGAATGCTGGTTATGGTCTTGTATATACATCTTCGAGCAAATGTCCAATTACCTCCTTAGTAGAAATTTCTCCTAGGATAAGTTATATTGAGTGGGATTTCCAGGTCAAAGGTCATAAGTTTTGATGCACAGTCTAAATTCCCCTTCAGGAAATCTGTACTGACTTTACCTTTCCACCAACAGTACGTGAATAAATTCCTTTCCTCACATCCTTAACCATTCTTCTCCATTTTTTGAAATCTAAAATTCCAATTGTGTTTCCATGATAACCAGTAAGGCTAAGCACCTTCACATAGGCTGTTTTTTTTTATTCCCATTTTATTCCTACTTCTATTTTGAACTGTTGGAGTATGCCCTTTGTCCATTTTCCAGCTATTCAAATGGCATTTTAGTCTACCCTGAAGACTAAGTGTGACCTCCCTCATAACGTGGTTAGGCATTATACTCCTCATTTTGGTACTGAGTTTACCTATCACAAATACACAAAAGGCAAGAGTGCTGCTCTTTGATCCCTCCCAGTCTTAAAGCGCATCTTACCTGATCGACCTCTTGTGGAGATCTCACATGTCAGTCGCTTGAAATATTCGGGAAGATCAGCATATTCATTTCCATAGGAAATGACCTTAATCCCTTTGTCCAGCATGTTTTCTCGAAGCTTCTTGAACTCATCCACATCTCCTCTCCGAACCAGCATGAAATGTTCTAAGTCAGATTTGTGCTTGACAGCCTCCAGGAAAAGGGCTTGGAAAGTGGTATCATCCACAGTCCAGCCACAACCCAGGAAAAGAAATGACTTGTTTTCGTACAGTTTCTGAATCTCTCTCTTGAAGGAAAAGAAACAACATGTTAATGACCCTGTGAAGACACATGCATAATGGAAACAAAAGCCTACAGCAGGGGGAGCAGATGTGGCTCAAGCAGTTGAACACCTGCTTCCCACATGGGAGGTCCTGGGTTCGGTCCCCAGTGCCTCCTAAAAACAAAAACAAATAACAAGCAAACAAATGAAAAAACCAACTCAGGGGAGCTGAAGGGGCTCAGCGGTTGAGCACTGGCTCCCCACATATGAGGTCCTGGGTTTAATCCCTGGCCCCGGTGCCTCAAAAGAAAAAAAAAAGGCCTACAGGTTCATTACTGCCATACCTAGCAGACTGAAATGACCAATTAACCAAGCAAGAAGTCCAGGGACTTAAGAGGGTAGATATGTTTCCATGAAGGTGTTTGATCTGCTTGTTTATCACTGTAACTTGCCCTAAATGTTTGATCAGTCTATGATCAGTCTAAAATTTTAACTTTACCTAGCATTCTTCTAAAGGCTCTCTAATCAGGCCTCACAGCCTTGCCATTAGTCTACTAGTCTTACAGTTTATTTTTCAGATCTATGTGCCTAGAGGCCATTAGGCAATGAGTCAATCTTCAATCTATCTTACTCTTTCCATTTTCATGGCCATATATGCCTTTTTTGCCCTACAAACTGAATTATGCATCACCAGAGAAGATAAATCCATCACCAGATTTGCTCAAAAAGTCTGATACTGAGAACATCAATATATATGTGTCCACGTATATCTGTATATATATGTATATATGTCTGTGTGTGTGTGCATGTGTGAATACACACACATGCATACACAATGAAGTAATTTTGCCTAAAGGATCAATCAATATCAGTGATGGATACAGTTACAGCAGGTGCTGGAGAAAGTCGGGATGCTTTAGAAAATATCCCATCTTGTTCTTTCTTTTATAGATACTACCATTCTATGTGACCCAGTACTGAAAACAAGTATATTCTATTCTTAGCATTAGGGACCACTGAATTTTCCCCAAATATCAATGGTCAGGGAGTGTTTCTGGTTTGTACACATATATGTAGACTATTCTAAAACTTGTATTTCAAAAGATTGATTAGCTTCTTTGCAAAGAAGAAAACCTCCATTTTATCATCACAGCCTAGTATTTTTTGAATTTTTCCATCTATCCATCCATCCATCCATCCATCCGTATTATTGTGGCTATTTCAATATAGCCATCACCATTTACACAAAACCTCTTCAGAACGTATGTTCTAGTGTAGTGATTGGTCAGTACTAAGGAGCCTGCCCGTTTTTCATGCAGAGACGGATGTCAACAAACCAAGCGCTAAAGAAGGGTAACAACATGTTCTTTGTACGTGAAGATGAAGCCAATGACAGAGTGCTATCTGCTGGTTGTCAGTCAAGTACAAATGAAAACCCTATGGTCTGATATCTTAAGGGAAGTTCTACATTTCCTGGGATAGCATGCCCACTCAAGCTAAGAAGCATGGGATGGGTGTGTGACCATCTGCTTTTTAATTAATGCAAAGACCTGTGACATATTTAGAGGTTTTCCAGGAAGGATTTCCCAGACGAGCAAGATGAGCACCACTCACCATGACTTCGGTGTTCCTGAGCACATTCTGATATCCGGCTGGATGAAGGACAATGCCACTAGGGTTGGTGTAGACTCCGTGGATGTGTAACACGCTCAGCTTCCGCTTCTCCTGAGCCCATTCTAGGACCTGCACGACACAAGGAGAGATCAGTACGGTTGGCAGAGCTAAGCACTGGCTTAAAGGTCACAATGGGCTGGTTTGGAGGACTAGACTTCTGGCGTAACTCCCCAGCTTCATGACATCATAAGGCAAGAAGGCAAAACCTGATGTGGCCTAAGTTTTCCTTTCAGGAATGACTATAGAACTGACAGCAGCAAGTCCGGTGATTTCTCTTTAAAAGTTACAATCCAAAATTAGAATTTATTTGTCCTCATTTGCAGGAACAACAGGGACTTTCTCTCCTGATAACCATGCCCTTGGGTAGTCCCTTTCTACCTTACTCCAGGCTTAGCCACAGGACTTGCTCTAGCTAATGGGGTATAAGCAAACATAACACAGGCAGAAGCTTAAAAAGTGTGTGCATGAATCTTAGTTCTCTCTTTTGCTACTCCTGGAACCCAGCTGCCTTCTGAAGAAGGCTGAGCTAGCCTGCTAGAGCTGGATGGCTGAGGCAAGACCTGAACCAACAGACAGGTGAGGGAGGGCCCCTTATACACCCAGCCCTACTCAGGCCCCCCGGTGACTACAGCTATGTGAGTGACCCACAGGAGTGGCTAGAGAACTGCCAGGGTGACCCTAATCCACATTAGCAAACAAAATGTCTCTTAATTTAAATTTAAATTTTAGGGTGTTTCTTGTGCAACAAGATATAAGTGATTTAAAAAACTCAAAAAACAAAAAACAAACATCACTTGACTTACCTCTGAGTTACCTAAAAAAGCTACCCAATGAAGAACAATCATTTAGAGGACAATGATAACAACAGCCACCTGGATTCCTTGTCCCCAAGGCCTTGGGGCAGTATACACCTATTCTTAGAACAGCCTGGAGAAATACAGTATGCAGTCAAGAGGCACAGAGATTTAGAATTTGACTCTTACTAGGCCCCATTCTGACTCCCAGGCAATAGTTCTAACCCTTAGACTTCAATACTGTCCCTAATGTGGGCTAAAAATATGAAGCAAATCTTGAGGGTCAAGGATGAAATGAAAAGGAAAATATCCAGTCTGACAGATAGCCTCAGTTTTCAAAAGGCCCCTGTGCTTCTTTCCTTTTTTCTTTTTTTTCCTGTCCCTATGCTTCTGATGCTCAGGGAAACTCTGTCATGATCTTGGAGATTATATTAGAAACAACATGGGGACACTGTTCCAGCCACTAATTCTTGAATTGCATCTTATCATTTGGGATAATGACGTGTGGTAAAGAGTCAAACCCAGATGAACAGTCAAGAAAAAACTGCAAGTTGTATTGAGTGCTATGAAACATATGGACAAGAGAATGAAAATTTTTTAAATGTGGGGGTCAGAGAAAGCCTCTTGGAGGAGGTGATATTTAAGTTGAGACTTATCGGATAAGAAGGAACTGGCCATACAAAGCATGCCAGACAGAGGAAAGCATTCTCTAAATTTGATTCTCTTCCTTCTAAAACCTGGCTTCAAGGTTGGCAAAACCACAAGATTAGAGCTACGACTCTGGCAGAAGCAGGACTATGGTAATGAAGGCCTATGTCTATTCAAAGTCTTTTTAGCTGGACTCAAAGCTGGACACAAACGGAGGTTCCTGAAGAAAACCAGGTATAGTAGGAGAATTTAAAAAAACCACAGAGCAGGACAAATGAGCCCTTATGGATTCATCTCGTGAGTTCTTGCATTCATCAACACCTATCATTCAATGCAATGGTAGAAGGCTTATAGGTATATAGTATGGGCTACATTAAAAAAAAAAGTCTGATGAGGTTTCCAATGAACATTAACCTCACCCTGCTATAACTAGACCTAGAAAGTTGCTCTTCTAGATATCATGAAGCAGTTTTCATATATTTCCAATAGAAGCCTGTTGGAGATTGAATCATGTCCCCCACAAAAGGCATGTTTGAGTTCAACCCCTGGTCCTGTGGGTGTGAACCCATTTGTAAAGAGGGCCTTTGAAGATGCTATTAGTAAAGGGGTGCCCAAACTGAATGAAGTGGGCCTAAATCCAATAGGTCTGAAGTTCTTATGAGCAAAGAAAACTGGAAATGCCACAGGAAGCAGCCAGAAGCTGGAAGTCAAATGAACCCAGGAGAGAAAGGAGGATGCTGCCACATGCATTACCCATATGGTGGAAAAGCCAAGGAACCCCAAAGCCTGCCAAAAGATACCAAGCCTGGGAGGAAGCCTTTCTAGCCTCTGAAACCGTGAGCCAGGAAATTCCCGTTGTTATGCCTACCCACTGTATGGCATTTTGTTTTAGCAGCTAGTACACTAAAACAATGCCATAAAGACTATATCCAAGCAGAGAATTCAAAATCATTATCACAACCACCTGATCCTATCAAGTGCTAAAGATCTTATAATTCCAATGATTTACTACAGTCTTTAAATTGTCAAAACTCATAGAACTGAACATTTTTTAAATCTGTGCATTTTACCATATATTAATTTTATTTTTAAATAAATACAAAAACTCAACTAGGGACAAGAATCTCCCTCTCTAGCTCTATAGAAGTACCAACACTATATAACATACCAGCTAGAAAATATAATACACCCGTTTTTCTTTTTCTTTTCTTTTTTTTTAAGGAGGTTCCAGGGATTGAACTCAGGACCTCATACAAGAGAAGCAGGTGCTCAAACCACTGAGCTACACTCGCTCCCCTACACCAGCTTTTCTGATGAAGATACAACTTACTTCCCTGTAGAAGAGACTAATGCTTTAATTTTTACCTTTTTCTCATCAGTAAGGTCAAGGGACTCAAGTTGCTTTCCCTGATCTGCTGCATACAGTTCCAGGAGATTATCAAAATTTGTAGTTAATACTAGGGCTCCATTTTCCATCAGGTGGAGAACTGACTGAAGTAGCTGTTTTCCAGAATCTTCCATCTTTGACTCTAAGTCATCAAACACTTCATATAAACAGTCCTTGAAAAATGTGGATCTAACATTACTGGTACGCTGGGGAGGAATGTGAAAGAGAGAAATTAATCCAAGGTGTTCTGGTACAACAATAGCACATTTTTGAGGAATACTTTGTACTTAAAACAGGGATAAAACATTATCTTCCTCAGGGGGCTGTAATAAGAAAAATGGAATGATACATGTCAATTGCTTAGCACACTGCTGAGCACAGAGCCATGTGCTCAGCATTATTATATTATAGGTAAACAAGCATAAACTCTCCAAATAGGCATTTTTATAGAATGAAGAAAATAGGTATGGCAAAGAGATGTGAATCATGACCAGGCCTAAAAGGCAGCTGGGGCAGAAAGCACAGCACCAACTACCCCCAATTAGGCTTCAGCTAAAGCAAGCAACGATGTTTTAGAAATCTTCCTTATCTAGTGAATAACCACTAAATGACAGTTTCACGTGTGGTTTAGTATCTTTTCTTAATCTAGTAAACTAATCTTTTCTAATCTTGTGGGATTTTTAAAAAATAGCTGCCTATGAAATGAGGAAAACCTACTTAACTCCTCCCTGTTTTTTCCCTGTCATAATTCAGTAATTTGTTTATCTTTCTAACAGGGCAATGCTCAGATAAAGAGCTTTTCCACGGAACTAAGTGGATTCATAAAACACATTAATATTTGCCAAACCCTTTTCCTAAATTTTCAAAGTACTTTATAAACTTATCAATTATTGAATCACACCTACCAAATAAACGGTAAACAAACATCTCACAGTAGGAAAATTAGAGCACAGAGCTGAAAGCACACCTCCGCCTGGTGCTAACACACCCAACCATTTTTCTGGGACCTGTTCTGTGTAACGTCTAACCACAAGACAGGCTTCTTGCCCTGCCCTGCAATGGTGGGTTAAAAGAGTCTTCTCTGTGTGTACCCAAGAGATAGTCTGATCCATAATTATGTGGCTAAGAATTTGGGACATCTTTTTTTAAATTTTTTTAAAGATTTTATTTATTTATTTATTTATCCCCCCTGCTGCTTGTGCTCGCTGTGTCCATTTGCTGTGTGCTTTTCTGTGTCTGCTTGTCTCCCTTTGTTGGGTCGTCCTGCTGCGTCAGCTCACCGCGCCACACGGGCCGGCTTGCCTTCACCAGGAGGCCCCGGGAATCGAACCTGGGGCCTCCCACATGGTAAACGGGAGCCCTACCAATTGAGCCACATCCGCTTCCCTGGGACATGTTTTTCAACCTTTCCCATTCTCATTACATAATGAGATCATAAACAATTACACCACACATTAACAGCTTATAGGCAACTGACTGGGGACTCTAACACAATTTAATGAAAATGAACAAATGAATCAAAAACAAGTGAAGAATTTGTAACTTTAGTTGTCAAACTTCACTAATTACAAGAGACAACTTCTATTGAATGTCAGGCGCTTTTCTAGATTTGTTATTAAAAAAAAAAAAAAAAAAAAAAAAAAATACAGTGTCCCTAACCAGTTCTGCTAGCTCTGACCATATTTTCTACACCTTCACTTGGGAAAACTGGTCTCATAAGGATGGATGTGTTAGGGGACAGAACATTTGACAGAAGAACTGTCCCAATGCCATGGCATCCTCAGAGTGAGTGAAAGTGATGGCTTCTTTAGTAGGTACTGGGGATTGAACCTGGGATGGGGTACATGAGAAAGAGGTGCTCAACCACTGAGCCACACCTCCTCGTGTGATGGCTTCTTTTATTTATTTATATTTTAAAAGATGCTTAGATTACATAAATGCCACACAAAAACTACAGGGATTCCCATGTACTCCACCTCCTCAACCCCCCACAACCTCTCACACAAACATCCTCCATCAGTGCCACTGATTTGCAGTAAGCTGGAGTGAAAAGGAGCAGTCTTAACAAGGCCACAAACTTCTAAACAGCAGTTCATTTTTGTTTTAACCAGGGAGTAACATCTGCTAACTCTCTACCTTAATTGCCTTTCCAAAGATATCTCTCTCTACCCTGTGTATTGATTCATCATTCAGTGAGTATATTTCAATTAAAAGTATTATCAGTTGTCTTTGTAAAGATGATAAAAAGCTATGGCAACTTTGCCTTTAATTCAGTCTACTTACTCATTTTCTTCTTGCTTTGATTCCTCAGAGGAGGGACTAGGTACAGCCCTGATAGTAATTCCTTTCTTTTTTTAAAAAAAAAAATTTATTTATTTACTTTATCACCCCTGCACTCTTTCTCCTCCAGTCTTCACCAGGATTTGATCCTAGGGACCTCCGATGTGAGGACAGGCACTCTGCCACCTGCGCCACCAGTTCCTGGTTTCTGGCACGTCTCATCTTGGCTCTCCCCTGTGTCCCTTGCTGTGTCATCATCTTGCTGCATGGCTCAGCGGGGCAGGTGGCTCACCACGCGGGCAGGTGGCTCACTGTGCGGGCTGGTGGCTTGCCTGCACGCCTATTTTTATTTTACCAGGAGGTCCTGGGGATCGAATCTGGGTCCCTCCATATGGCAGACGGATGCCCAACCACTTGAGTTACATCTGTCCCCCAGTAATTCCTTTCTGAACTCCCTTGAAACCCTGAGGTTGTCTGGGCAGAGCCATGACTGCCATTTTCATAGACAAATGTACCTTGACTTCTTCTTTTCCTTCCAACCCCACCCTGCCAACATCCACTGAACTTGGAATTGCTTTGCAACACAGGTGTGGCCTGAATGGAATTTCACCTTAAGGGAATGTAAATGACTATTGTCTTTCACTGAGATTCCAGTTCAGTATTTCTAAGAAGGGTCTTGTGAAATCCTGTCTTTTTATTGTATTGTCACATTGAGTAGTTCTCCATTTTGCCTAGATTTCTGTGGTAGAGAGTTCTAGAGTTTGGGGGCAAAGTCTTTCATCAGCACAGAAGGGTTTGATTATACAAATATAACTGCTGCATTAATGTCTCTGCCTGTAGCTAAAGATGAGTGGTTTTGCACTTGGAAGTCAAATGCCTGATCTTAGCTAGCTTTGTTTGTTATAAGACATTGATTTAATTTAGATTTCCCTCCACTAAGTAAGCAAATGATCATGTTGTTACGTAAACTTATGCCCAGACAGGATTTATAATAGTCCCCAGTTTGCTAAGGTTTGGTAAAAGGTATGTTTGGTAAAAGGTGATTGCAAGTCAGATGAGGTGACTTTCCATGGGAAGGGATTAGGCAGAGGGGCTGTGAAGACAGAAGGGTGGCTCCAGGGGAGGAATTTAAAAACCCTGGAAATGAAAGCTCCAAGGAGGTGGTTTATGAATAAGTAAAGGGACCCAGGGCTAGAGCAGTCAGTAACAAGTGAATCAGGTTACCAGGAAAATAGGTGTCATAGATACACAAATGCAGTTTGCAGCCAGGAGTACTTCTAGGCTGTTGGTAGACTACATCTGCACAACATCCCATAGCTGGCTGAGTATTTGGTGAAGAAACAATCTGGCATATGGTATTGGGATTAAAAGACAAACTTCAGTGTCTTATTAGTTTTTAAAAGAAAATAAAAAGACACCTCATATCCAGTGTGTGGCCCTCTTGAAAAGTATGGTCATCTCTCCCACTCTAATCAATGACTTCAAATGCAGCTAATTGGGAATAAGAAAATAAATGTGTGTATATCTTGGTACCTCTGCATTCACAGAGTCCAGCTGCCTTGGTCCAGTCAAGAAAATTGTTAAGATTACTCATAGGGGTTATTTTACTGGGAATTTTAAGAACTAGTTTAACATCCTGGGTTATTTCTAGTTCGGGGAATGTGGAAAGGGATGCAACTGTGAAGTGTTTTGTTGTAGATTATTAATCCATAAGGGAAACTTAGTAGAATTAGCACAAACCTGGTACAGTTATTGTTTTCTTTATGTTGTCAGGGGAATAAAGTTTTATATAGCAAGCACATGGCTTCCTTGATTTCAAGACACCTTTTATGAGGATCTGTAATTCCTTTATTAATTTTGTTGAAACCTTTTTCCCTCTTCCTCTTGAAAAATAGTTTATTATAGCTTTCACCACTAAAAAGTTTGTTCCTTTTTCACCACAGGCAGTTCACATAGGACAAAAATATTAAACAGTTGCTTTTAATATGTTGTATAACTTTGCTTTATATCAAAACTAATTCTTTAAAGTTTTTGTTTTAAAACTCAAAACATGTAATAATTTGCCTGTTAATTTATGATCTAATTGTGATTCTTTTATTAATAACTAATGAAAAACGAAAAAAAAAAAAAGATGGTGTCCCTTTCCTATCTATCAAAAATACAAAACCATTTACCCGATGATACAGCAATCCCACTTCTGGGAACGGATCCCACCAATATGACTGCACACAAAGGAAATGATACATACAAGGTTATCATTGTTCCATTATTTGAAATGGCAAAAGACTGGAAACAAGCCCAAAACCCGTATCTAGGAGACTGGTTTGGAAAGATCTCCAGGATATATTGTTAAGTAAAAGAAGCAAGGGGTATAGAATGCTACCTTTTGGGAGGGGCGGGGGATTAAGGGTAGTGAATAAGAATAAACACAGTCCAATTTGCATGTATTTGCAAAAAGAAACACTGGAAGGATACACAAAATACTAGTAAGAATGGTGACCTGTGGGGGTTAGGGATGGGGGAAGAGGTAGACAGGAACACGGGTGGGAGTGAGATGTCTCAAGGTACACAAATCTTTTTTATATCGTTTTGATTTCTGCACTAAGTGTAAACAATACCCACTCAAAAAAGTAAAATACATAAAAAAAGGAACATGGTGACCTTAAGAACTTCCTTATTGTGTTGTATAACTTCGTTTTGTACTCTGACTCATACACACATACAATCTCACACACTCTTTACTACCATCAGTTTAATTATTATACATACAGATAAAAAGGCCTGAAATGACAACCAGGTAATCATGGGAGAGAAATATATTTTCCTGGTTCTAAGAGAAGAAATACGAAAGATTAAAACCTGGAAATAAATTCTCTGAGTCACTTATTTGTAGCTGAACATCTTTTAGTCCTATCTCTGTAAATTATTAAATCTTGTATATGGCCATAGAGAGGAAAGAAAGAGATTTCTGTAGTTGCATTGATTTCCTCAGATTTAAAATGAATGTTTTCTCTCTGAGAGCAGATAACTATATAACTAAATTTCCCACTAGTGGCCTCTACACACAAATAAAAAGGAATGCAAACATAAATAAGGAGGTTCAGTGATCAAAGGGAAATGTCAAACGCCCACACAACTTCTAAGGACATTTTTCCATTCATATAAAATAGTGAACTGAATGTAATGCTACTTCCTTTCTCTACGCTTTAACTCTTTAACTCTTTCTGGTCTCAGATACAGTAAAAAACGCACAAAACCTCACGATAGTAGTAAGTAATATTATCCCAGTTTTACAGGTACAAAAACACATTCTGAAGTTAAGTGATTTGTCCAGGGTCTCAATGCATTTAAATGACAGTCCTTCTGATTCCAAAATCAAAGTTCTTTGTACTGACTCCACAATGTCACTTCCTTACCAGCTGGCACTGGATCAGTAGATGGGCCTATTAACCCTGCCCTAGCATCATCGAATGTTAGATTCTTTAAAATATATATATATGGACACTTCCAAACATATACAAAAGTGAAGAGTATAAAAAACCCCATGTACTCACTGCCCACTTTCAACCATTATCATACATGTTCAGTCTTGTTTAACCTAAACTCCTCTACGACACTCCTTCCTTTCTCCACTGAATTATTTTGAAGCAATTCCCAGACATCTCATCATTTCATTCACAGAACTTCAGTATATTCCCTAAACGATAAGGATCCCCCCTTATATATAAAACAAAACATAACCACAATACTGCTATCACACCTAAAAAATGTAATATTAATTCTTTAACATCAAACAGTGTTAAAATTTCCCCAAATGTTTTTTTACTTCATTTTGTACATTAAATAATTGAAAATATAAACAATTAAAAATGAAAAAGTAAACACAGATGAATAAATATATACATTTCTCAATTAAATGTAATGGATACATACAAATTTTTTTTTGAATCAAACAATATGTTACACAATATATTTGGTTCATAGTAACGTATTCATACAGTATTTGTCCTTTTGTGTCTGCTTGCTTCGCTCAACATAATGTCCTCCAGGTTCATCCATGTTGTCATATGCTTTATGACTTCATTTCTTCTTACAGCTGCATAATATTCCATCTCGTGAATAGACCACAGTTTGTTTATCCATTCTTCTGTTGATGGACACCTGGGTTGTTTCCAACTTTTGGCAATGGTGAATAATGTTGCTATAAACATCAGTGTGCAGATGTCTGTTCGTGTAACTGCTCTCAGTTCTCTGGGTATATACCCAGTAGTGGTATTGCAGGGTCACGTGGCAAGTCTATAGTCAACTTCTTTAGGAACTGCCAAACAGTCCTCCATAGTGGTTGTACCATTCTGCATTCCCACCAACAGTGAAGAAGTGTTCCTATCCCTCCACATCCTCTCCAACACTTGTAGTTCTCTGTCTTTTGAATAGTGGCCATTCTGATAGGTGTGAAATGATACCTCATTGTAGATTTGATTTGCATTTCCCTAATCATGAATGATGTTGAGCATTTCTTCATGTGTTTCTTTGCCATTTGTATTTCTTCTTTGGAGAAATGTCTATTCAAGTCTTTTGCCCATTTTTTAATTGGGTCGTTTGTCTTTTTATTGTTGAGTTGTAACATCTCTTTATATATCCGGGATATTAAACCCTTAGATATGCGATTTCCAAATATTTTTTCCCATTGAGTTGGCTGCCTTTTCACCCTTCTGACAAAGTCCTGTGAGGTGCAAAAGTGTTTAATTTTGAGGAGGTCCCATTTATCTATTTTTTCGTTTTTTGCATGTGCTTTGGGTGTAAGGTCCAAGAAACCACCACCTACTACAAGGTCTTGAAGATGTTTCCCTACATTTTCTTCTAGGAGCTGCATGGTCCTGGCTTTTATATTTAGATCTTTGATCCATTTTGAGTTGATTCTTGTATAGGAGGTGAGATAGGGGGCCTCTTTCATTCTTTTGGTTATAGATATCCAGTTCTCCCAACACCATTTGTTGAAGAGACTGTTTTTTCCCATTAGCATGGGCTTGGTAGGTGTGTCAAAAACCAGTTGACTGTATAGGTGAGGGTATATTTCTGGGTTCTCAATTCTATTCCACTGACGGATGTGTCTATCTTTATGCCAGTACCATGATGTTTTGACCACTGTAGATTTGTAATATGTTTCAAGGTCAGGCAGTGGAATTCCTCCCACGTTGCTCTTCTTTTTTAGAATGCTTTTGGCTATTCAGGTGCACTTACCCTTCCAGATGAATTTGTTAATTGCCTTCTCTACTTCTGCAAAGTAAGCTGTTAGGATTTTGATTGGTATTGCATTGGATCTATA
>JAQZBX010018796.1:0-27781 GCA_029593785.1 Cabassous unicinctus | reverse complement strand
TCCCTGGTCTGCTGCGTCTCTTGTTGTCTCTCTTTCTTGTCTCTTTTTGTTGTGTCATTTTGCTGCGCCAGCTCTCTGCTCGGGCCAGCACTCCGCTTGGGCCAGCTTGCTGCACGGGCCAGCTTGCCTTCACCAGGAGGCCCCAGGAAGCAAACCCTGGACCTCCTATATGGTAGACAGGAGCCCAGTCACTTGAGCCACATCCATTTCCCTGCATCGTTCTAATGATCATGTTTTCAGCCTGCTGAAACTACGGAGAGGATGTACTTGTAGATGGTAAAATCTGTGAAAATAGTGATTCATGTTACAAATAGATTTCATCAGGGGAAATAGGGTAGGAGGAAGTAGATTAGTAGTTGCCTGGGGTCAGGGTGCGGGCAAGGATTGACAATAAATAGACATAAAAGATCTTTTTTTTTTTTTTTAAACAACTTGAATTTTGAAAGACTTTCAAACATAATGTTACAAGTTACAAAAATGATACAAACCCCAACTCCAACATACCTCTATCCCACCAATTACCCAGACCCACCAGTTTTAATATTTGCCATATCATTCTAGGTATCTGTCCCACTAATGTCCTTTTGAGCCTTTTCTCCTCCCTTTTTAGAGCCCATCAGTATCATGTATTGCCTTTCATTGTCATTGTCTTTATATTGCTTTATATTGTGGTAACATAAACACAACATAAACTTTCCCATTTCAACCAATCTCAAGCATTCCTCAATGAATTAATCGCATTCACAATATTGCAGTACTCTCACCTCCTTCCATTACTAAAACTTTCCCATCTCCCCAAACAGAAACCCTACATCTATTGTACAGTAAATTCCCATTCTCTCTGCCCCTGACTCTGGCTACCTTTACTCTAATTTCTGTCTCTGTGAACTTGCATATTCTCTGATATTTTCTTTGTAGTTAACGTGGGGCTTAAATTTAATATCCTAAATCTGTAACAATCTCATTTGCTTTGATAACAACTTAATTTCAAAGGTAAACACAAACTATGTTCCTACCCCCCTGTGTCCCCCTACGTTTATGTAGTTATTATCACAAATTACATGTTGACAGGCAAACCTCATTTTATTGCACTTCACTTTATTGTGCTTTGCAGATAATGCATTTTTTACAAATTGAAGATTTACACAACACTGTGTCAAGTAAGTCTGTCAGTGCAGTTTTTCCAACAATACGTGCTCACTTCATGTCGCTGTATCGTGTTTTGGTAATTTCCACAATATTCCAGACTTTTTCATTATTATTATATCTGTTATGTTGATCTGTGATCAGTGATCTTTGATGTTACTATTGTAATTGTTTTGAGGCACCATGAACTGCACCCATAAAAGACAAACTGATTGATAAATGTGTGTGTATTAACTGCTCCACTGGCTGGCCATCCCCCTATCTTTCTCAGCTTACTTGGACCTCCCTATTCCCTGAGAAACAACAATATTGAGACACAATAATTAATAACCCTAAAATGGCCTCTAAGTGTTCAAATGAAAGGAAGAGTTGCATGTCTCATACCAAATCAAGAGCTAGAAATGATTAAGTTTAGTAAGGAAGGCATGTTGGAAACTAAGACAGAATGGAAGCAAGAACTCTTGTGCCAAATGGTTAGTCAAGTTGTGAATGCAAAGCAAAAGTTCTTGAAGGAAATAAAAAGTGCTACACCAGTGAACACATGAATGATAAGAAAGTGAAACAGCCTTATTGCTGATACCATGAAAGCTTTAGTGGTCTGGATAGAATATCAAACCAGCCACAGCCTAATCCGGAGCAAGACCCTAACTCTCTTCAATTCTTTGAAGGAAGCTGTAGAAGAAAAGTTTGTGGCTAGCAAAGGTTAGTTTGTGAGGTTCAAAGAAAGAAGCCTTCTCCATAACATAAGAGTGTAAGGTGAAACAGCAAGTGCCGATGCAGAACATGCAATAAGTTATCCAGAGATCTAGCTAAGATAATTGATGAAGATGGCTACACTAAACAACAGATATTCAGTGTAGATGAAAAAGCCTTCTATTGGAAGAAGATGCCATCTAGGACTTTTATAGCTAGAGAGAAGTAGTCAGTGCCCCACTTCAAAACTTCACAGGACAAACTGACTCTCTTGTTAGGGGCTAATGCAACTGGTGACTTTAAGTTGAAGCCAGTGTTCATTTAACATTCTGAAAACCCTAGGACTCTTAAGAATTATGCTAAATCTGCTCTGTGCTCTGTAAATGGAACAACAAAGTCTGGAAGACAGCACATCTGTTTACAACATGGTTTACTGAATATTTTAAGCTCATGGTGAGACCTAGTGCTCAGAAAAAAGAGATTCCTTTCAATATATTACTGCTCATTGGCAAGGACCTGGTCACCCAAGAGCTCTGACGGAGATGTGAAACGAGGTTACTGCAGTTTTGTGCCTACTAACACAACATCCATTCTGCAGCCCATTGATCAAGGAGTCATTTTGACTTTCAAGACTAATTATTTAAGAAATACATTTCATAAGGCTGTAGGTGCCATACTGATTCCTCTGATAGATCTGGGTAAAGGCAATTGAAAACCTTCTGGAAAGGATTCACTATTCTAGATGCCATTAAGAACATTTGTGACTCATGGGAGGAGGTCAAAATATCAACATTAGCAGGAGTTTGAAAGAAGTTGCTTCCAGCTCTCCTGGATGCCTTTGAGGGGTATAACATGTTCAGTGGAGGAAGTAACTGGAGATGTGGTAGAAATAGCAAGAGAATGAGAATTAGAAGTAGAGCCTAAAGACGATATTGAATTGCTGCAATTCTTGATAAAAGTTGAGCAGACAAGGAATTGCTTCTGATGGATGAATAAAGAAAGTGGTTTCTTGAGATGGAATCTAATCCTGGTGAAGATGCTGTGAGCATTGTTGAAATAACAGCAAAGGATTTAGAATGTTACATAAACTTAGTAGATAAAGCAATGACAGCATTTGAGAAGATAGACTCCAATTTTAAAAGAAGTTCTACTGTGGGTAAAATGAGTCAAACAGCATTGTATGCTACAGAGAAATCTTTCATGAAAGGAAGAATCAATCAATGTTGCAAACTTCATTATTTTTAAGAAATTGCCATAGTCACCCAACCCTCAGCAACCACCACCCTGATCAGTCAGCAGCCATCAACATCCAGGCAAGACCCTCCACCAGATTATGACTTGCTAAAGGCTCAGATGATTGTTAGCATTTTTTAGCAATAAAGTATTTTTAAGTTAAGGTATATACGTTTTTTAGACATAATTCTATTGCACACTTAATAAGCTACATTATAGCATCAACAGAACTTTTTTATGTACTGGGAAAACAAAAATGTGCGTGATTTGCTTTATTGCGGTGGTCTGCAATAGAACCTGCAATATCTCCGAGGTATGCTTGCATACATTATGTATCCCAAACTACCAATTTTTCAGGACATTTTATGCATTTGCCTTTTAGATCCTATAGGAAGTGAAAAGCATAGTTACAAGCCAAAAATAAAATAGTACTGGCAATTACCTTTATTTCTTATGTGGCTTCAGTGTGTAGTCTTTTGTCCTTTCCTTTCAACCTGCAGAAATCTCTGAAGCATCTCTTGTAGGGCTGGTATACCGGTGATGAAACCCCTCAGTTTTTGGTTATCCAGGAATGTTTTCATCTTTCCCTAGTTTTTGAAAGACAGAATTCTTGGCTGGCAACTTTTTGCTTTCTGCACTTTAAAGATGTCATCCGACTGCCTTTTTGCTTTCTTGGTTTCCAATGAGAAATTGACACTTAATCTTATTGAGACTCCTTTGTATGTGACATGTTGCTTCTCTCTTGTGGCTTTCAGAATTCTTTCTCTTCTTTGGCATTCAACAGTTTGATTATAATACGGTGTAGCATTGGTCTTATTTAGGTTTACCCTGTTTAGAGTTCGTTGATCATCTTCATGTCTTTTGCTAAAGTTGGGAAGTTTTGTTTTTTTTTTTTTAAAGATTTATTTTATTTATTTATTCCCTCCCCACCCTCGTTGTTTGCACTTGCTGTCTGCTCTCTGTGTCCATTTGCTGTGTGCTCTCTGTGTCTGCTCGTCTTCTCTTTTGGAGGCACTGGTAACTGAACCTGGGACCACCCACGTGGGAGAGAGGGGCTCAGTTGCTTGAGCCCCACCTCAGCTCCCTGCTTTTGTTGTGTCTCTCATTGTCTTTCCTCTGTGTCTCCTTTGTTGCGTCACCTTGTTGCATCAGTTCACTGCACCTGCCCGTTGCACCAGCTTGCTGTCTTGCTTGTCTTCTCCAGGAGGCACCAGGAACCAAACCTGGGACCTCCCATGTGGTAGGCAGGAGCTCAGTCACTTGAGGCACATCCAATTCCCAAAGTTGGAAAGTTTTGAGCCATTATTATTATTATTATTATTATTATTGTTATTAATTTTATTATTCTCTCTGCCCTTTTCTCTCTTTCTTCTCCTTCTAGGACTCCCACAGTACCTATACTGGTATGCTTGGTGGTGTCCTACAGATTCCTCAGACTCTGTTCACTTTTCCTTATTCTGTCTTCCTTCTATGACTCAGACTTGAAGTTCACTGATTTTTTTTTTTTCCCCTCCCAGTCTACTGTCAGACACTCTAGGGAATTTTGTATTTCTGTTATTATGGTCTTCAGCTTTGTTTGGTCCCTTTTCTTTCTGTTCTCCTCTCTATTAATATTCTCTTTGTGGTCATCTGTTCTAATTTTCTTTAATTTTTTGTCTGTATTTTCCTTTAGCTCTGTGAGCATAATTAGGGCCATATTTTAGAAGTCTTTTTCTGTTATGTCCCAAATTTGGTCCTTCTCATTGATGGTTTCTCATTCTTTAATCTTGCTTTTGCCTGGGCTGTTGCTTCCTGTTTCTTTGTACATTTTGTAACCTTTTGTTGAAACATGGACGTTTTGATATTTTAATGTGTTGTCACTTAATTTATGTTCTTGGATATCTGTTCCTTAATTTTGTATTCGGGTAGCATTAAGACAGAACTTTCCTTGAATGCAAAGAGCTAACAGAAAAGAGAGAGAGAGAAGAGGAAACAAAAAAAAGAAAACAACTTTCCCAATCTTTGCACATTGACTTGTGCTTTTGCTCTCCTTCAGGGATCATCCATACAAAAAATTTAGGGAAGAGCTCCAAGCAAAAGCATAGGAGCCTCCCTCGTCCTTTCTGCACAAGCATCTTGTCTTAGGTATGTGCGAGTGGCCTTAGGAATTCCTGCATTTACACATGTACATATGTCCCCTCTTCCCTAGAAAACAGTTTCCTTGTGGTCCCAGGCACTGCACTGTATGTCTTACAACCAGCAATCCCATACTGCAGGCAGCACTACTGTACTGTTCACCCATAGCATTCTGTGGGAGAGTTCTAGGAGCCATAAGTCAACTTCTACATACACGGCAAAATGTGGTACAGTGAATTCCCCAGGCCACCACCAGATAGATTGGGCCAGACATACATGTTCCCATTTTGTGCACGAGGGTTACTCTCTTCCTTCCAGAACCAGTACCAGGGATTGCACTGGGAGCACAGGCTAGCTCCATGCCAAGCAAGCGAGGGGTCCAGCCAGGCACCAAGAGATCCTTCTGCTTTTCTTGATTTGGTGCTTGTCCTGTTACTGCAATCCTTTAGCTGTTTTCTGGAGCTTTAAGAAAGATGTTTCTGCTAGTCCTTGCTGGTTGTCCAAAGCTTCTGTGGGGTTACAGATACCTGAACAACTCACTTTGCCATCTTGATCCTTGAAGGATCTTTTCTGAGGATAATGAAAATTGTTCTAAAATTGGATTGTGGTGATGGTTACACAACCCTGTACAGTTACTAAACATCATTGAATTGCACATTTAAAATGAATGAATTTTGTGGTATATAAATTATACCTGAGTAGAGCTGTTAAGAATTAAAGGTGGTATTAAGTTAATTTGCAACAGTTAGACAAAAGATACTGTTTTTAAAAATTGTCCCCAGTATTAATCAAGTCATTGGGTTGCAGAACTTTTATTTTTACCTAGTTTCTCTTTTTATTGTTAGTAAAAATATTGCAGGACTTTTATTTTTACCTAGTTTCTCTTTTTATTGTTAGTAATTTCTATAGTTTTTTGTTGTAACATTCAAAGCCTTTACCAAGGATGTAGGTTTTCTTTATCTTTGTAAGCATGTCGTTTTCGGCAATACTTTCCATCTTTGGAGTGTTGCTGCAGTTTTTATGTTATGGATTTCCCAAATTCACAATTGAGTGTAAAAAATAAAGCACTAGTAAGACTAACATAAGAGGAAAGAATGAGTATTAGGATGTTCCTATTAATTGTTCTATTTATTACAACTAGCTTGATTTCTCCCCAATAACCGGGTTGATTTCCCCCCCAAGCAATCCATGGAAGCCTCTTTTAAATGATTTAAATATTATGCCCTCAAAAAGAAGTTTGCAGATATTATCACTTGTTTGCTTGTTTTTAATTTTTTAAATTCTAGCTTATTTTAAAACATTTGAAACAGCTTATAGAAAAGCTTAGTAGTACAATAAGAAAAAGTAGAAATAGTTGAGATTATCGTGATGAGGATGGAAAAAGGATAAAATAAAATATAACTAGGTGTGCTGGATTATTTCTAGAATATTTTTATGTTACGTTATCTTTTTTCCCTGGATTTTCCTCTCATTCCATTACTTTTCTGGACAATGTTTGCTGTTTCAAACTGCCATATATACTACCTATATATTTGAACTTGGATTTAAAATAAAGTTTTGGAAATGAAGGTTTCCAATGTGAGGGCTTAAATACTAGATAAATATACATGTTTGCTTAATAATTTTTCTTGTCCAAAAGCTGGTGAAAGGTTATTTTTTTGTTTAAATAATTATCTGCTTCTTTGGTTTTCAGGCAGTCTGAGTATGGCGGTGTAGTGTTTGGTGGTTGGGCACGAATGGCTCAGCCTATTGTGGCTTTCACTGTAGTTGAGGTTGCCAAGCCCAACATAGGTGAAAACTGGCCAACCCGAGTTCGCGCGGATGTTACCATCAATCTGAATGTCAGAGATCATATCAAAGATGAATGGGAAGGTAATTTTGTAATTCAAGAGTGAAGTTACTTTTGCCTTTTTGGTTTATAGAGTTTCACTTATAGCATAAGCAAGGCACTTTTATTAAATGTTATCCTTTTAAACTTTTATTAAATTTTATTCTTAAATTTTGATTTAATGAATGGCAATTGTGTAATTATTATTACTAAAACTACCAAGGATCATACACAAATAAATATCTTGCTGCATTAGTGAAAGGATTAAAATTGCATGCATGTCAACGTGTTTTGAAAATTGTAGTTCACAAAGCTGACAGGAGAACATTTTAAGTCTTAAATATAGTAAAATAATATTTATAAATTTTTAAGATGAATATAAAGAAATGAAAACATTAGTGTTCACTAAAGAAAGAGGAAATAACACATAATGTGTACACACATACAGAGCAAGTAAGGAATATAGGTATTTTTCAAAAGATAACTATGGTGAGAATAAAGACAGAAAATCAAAATTAGGCAAGCCCCAAGAGAACTTTAGGAGGATCTAGACAAACAACTCAGAAAGAAGTAATAATAGTTTCTTTGCTCCAAAGGAAGGAAGTCAGATAAAGAATCGGTGAAATCAAATGTACTCAAGGATAAATAAGTGCAGAGAAATTAAATGAATTATTTTCCCTGTTTTTACCAGGCAGGGGAGTTCTTGTTCCCATTTAATTTGGTTTAAAAATAGATATGTTCAAACTTACTAAGGCAAATAGAGTAATATAGATAACATGCCAGAAATGGCACATGGACTGATTTTTAATTTTTAAAATTTGTCTCCCAGCTGTTGGTGAGAGTTCTTGCTTGCTGCTCTGCTATGAGAAACAGTAGCCAGTAGGTTTTATCTCCCTCTACCTTCTTGGCGTGCCAGAAGGAAAGGGATAGGCCCTTAATAGATCAGTTTTCAAAAATTTCTGCTACTGACATAGCTGTTTATAGCCAAAGGAACAGATGATACATTCATCAAGAAATTCTGAAGGAATCCAACAATGAAGCAGGCCAAATGTTTAACAAGTGGACACTGTAGTGGGTATAGTTTGGTAAATTGTTACTGTGATTCCTATGTTGTTCAAAAGAATTCAAATCTGATGCATTATACATTTAGAATAATATGTACCTTTATTATTGCTGAACCTCAAGAAAGACATTAAGCTGGAGAAGGTCTTGTACTTATTAACCCTTGAAGCTTAAGGGCATATTAAAATAAACATTGTTTTACATGTGGGTAATAAATTGAGATAACTTTTAGCTACCCCTAAAAGTAGTACTGGTTGGTAATAATGCTAAAAATCAAAACAAAAGACCCATTATAGATGACAAATTACAGGTCTCCATTGTGATGTTTGGGGAGGGTAGGGGGTGGAGTGTTTTATGGGAAAGCCCTCCTCCCCATAACTTTGGAGGTTGCTATCAGAAGGACAACAGATAGTCTTCCCCATGCCATCCCACCCACTCCTTTTAAACATAGACCTCTGGTAGAATGGATAAAATTTGATTGGCAAGATAGGAAGCAAAGTATTGTAGAACATGTGGTTCATATTATGGAGCATGGGTGGGGGGAGAAAGATATTTTCTGAGAAGCCAGGTCAAAATGTAGCCCCCATTTTGATTGCAGACGGGTAACCAAATAGAAAATGAGGGATAAAAAATCAGAGAGGGATTCTGTAAACAGTACTGAATGTTGTCTCATTGAAACAGAGAATAGTTTTAAAGATTTCAGATTAAATACTATAACACCTTTTCTTACCCTTTCAAGAAGGTATGAAGCTTAGACCTTTGTCTTCTGCATTACCATTTAAAATTAATGAAACCAAAATGCTGGATTCTCCTTCAAAAGGCACAGCTAGGGTGGGTACATGGTTGAAAGGAGGGCAGGTAGTTAAGTTTATTATAGTACAGATATTTTAAATGTAGATCTAAGATGTCCAACAGTAAAATGATCTGCTTTAGGAGGGAATAGGTGGTCCTTCTGCAGTGATGCCAGTGAAGGGACTCTTATATTGTTAGGGACTAAGTGACTTCTCAGGGCCACTGCTTTGGCTCTAGTATTCAAAAGATTTGTACAGATCAGAAGTCGTGCAAGCAGTACAAATCAGATAGAACTTTCCCCCTTAATTCTCATTGCTTCTCATGCTTCTTTGCATAGAATCTGTTGGTAAATACACAATAAAGTCAATATTTGATTCAAATCAAAGTTAATATTTCTAGCTCTATCCACACATGAATCTCCCTCCAAATTAAATCAACAACAACAACAACAACAAAAAAAAAACATAGTGGCCTTAGTACTATTAGTTGATTTGACTTAGTTTTATATCTGATCAAGCAGACTGTTTAAATTTACATTTTTATCGTACAGTGACTAACAAAAATGAGTCAGAAAAGAAATGAAAATACATGGTGTGGCATTACGTGTTGTGAGGTCTAATTTTCTGCCCCTTGTATTCCAGTGTCTTTACTTTTAATAGAGCTTGGAAACCAGTTTGATTCCATTCTTTGTCTAATGACTGAAAAACTATGGATTTTGGCACAAGTTTCCTATCTCTTGCCATTCACTTATAAAATTTTTCAGTATTTGCCACCTGAAACTGTATATATTCAACAATCATTCTCAAGATGATATTTGTAAACATCACTTTTGTGCCTTGTTTAATTATTCTTAAGTTGACCTCTTTTAGTGAAATACAATTAGGCTGTCACTGGAATGACACTGATGGAATGTTTAAACTGAAATTAGAAACCTGCTAAATGCAATACATGGATTACATGCCAACCGAGTTTTTGGTTATTTGTTAAGAATGTTAAAAATAAGAATGATGATGAGCATCCAATTTTGAAGCTGTAGCATAACTTGGAGTGCATATTTAGAAATGTATTCATGGCATAAAAGTTTCTAATTTTAATATAAAAAGAAATTTTCATTTTAATTATTGCTATCAAACAGCAAGTATTAAAGATTATATAGGAAAACCCATAATTGTGTTACAATATGAATGTAATCATTGATTACCTCTGGTATTTTTAATGTTTTGTAATTCTCCATTTTTATTCTATTCCAAAAATAAGAGGATAAGAATTTGCTAACAAAAGACTGAAAAACAATGAAATTCTAATCAGTAAAAATGTCTTTGTTTTACCAGGTCTTCGTAAGCATGACGTGTGCTTTTTAATTACCGTGCGTCCCACAAAACCTTATGGCACTAAGTTTGACCGGAGGAGACCTTTTATTGAGCAGGTTGGCCTAATTTATGTCAGAGGCTGTGAAATCCAAGGCATGCTGGATGATAAAGGGCGTGTCATAGAAGATGGTATGGTGATCTATATTTTTCAAAGCATTTGTGTTCAGAATGATGAATTTCTTTGCCTAGAATTTTGCCATGTTAGGTAATATTGTTTAGTTGTTTTGCTTACTAAATCACCTCAAACAATAATGTATAAAATATGTATATTGTACCCAGTTTTAGAAATATGTAATATGGTTTCAAAACTTCTATATTAGATATTGGAGTGGACACAGTCTTTTGATGTCACCTCTGCTCAAAACTTTCCCTTTATAGTACTTTAGAATATTGCTTTTAAAAACCTCTTATAATTGTTTGGACTTTTTGTGCTCAATGGTATATTTTTCCTTTTTATGTTTTACTGATTTAATTCATTATAGCAGTGCTTCTTAAGCGGGAATAGTAATACCCTGCATTTAGAAATATATGATGGTATTTAGGTTGTTAAATGACTGGGAGTTGGGGAGAGGAGGTTGAGCTATTGGCATTTGGTGAGTGGGGGCCAGGGAGTTTAAACATCCTGTAGTACACAAAGCAGTCTTGTAGAAGGTACTGTACTGCCTAAGATGCTAACATTCGCCTGTTTAGAAACACTGTCTTACAGAATCAGTCAGCTCTTTGATTTCCTATGCTTATCAGTAATTGTCCCTTTGAAATTCTTTCTTATGTTGTCCTGACTTCTTTTTTAATACTTATTATCAAATTATAACTGCATCCATCTTCAGTGATTATTTTATAGTTCAGTTGCTCAACTTCTCTCAAAAATTGAATCAGCTTCTACCACCTATGATTTCAAAATCGTACCATTGCTAAATTGCTAATGATTAGGCTACTCTTATTACTAGAATAAAAGAAAATAGGAGAGGGAAATGGAGGATTGGTGGAATTAAGATAAGGACATATAATGGGACTAGAGTTGGAGGTCTAAGTCCAAAAAGAAAGGAGAGAAAGCAAAGGGACAAGAAAAAGCTTCTGGAGCTTTCAGCCATCAGTATCCTGTATTTCTGTGTTTATATTTTCATCCATGCTAGTGATATTAGTGAAAGGATGAGAAGAGTGATGAGCTTCTATCAAATTAATGAACAGGAAAACTATACCGTAAATCCTGAAATCCATATATTCATTTAATCAGGAAATGTTTTTGTGTATTTACTATATATAAGGCAGTAGGAAGAGCTATGAGTGACCGACAACAGTAAGGATAAACTTTGACTTCTAAGAGCTCCTATTTTAGTTGAGGGCTTATGCCCATACAGCTCGAGATAGTGCATCATAAACATTACATGACTCTTATGGAAGCAATAAAAAAAGAATTTAGAGAAAGGAGAAAATACTTTCAGCTTCTTGGAATTTGAAATGGAGGAGAAGATGTTCCAATCAGGGTATAGTAACTAAAGTTAAATCAGAATAGTTTTTATTCATAATTTCTAGAAAAAGAATACTGATAACTTTCTTTGATATTTGAAAAGTATTTATTTCTTAACATGCTTTTTCAAAATGTCCAGGACCTGAACCCAGACCCAATCTTAGAGGTGAGTCAAGGACATTTAGAGTGTTTTTGGATCCAAACCAGTATCAGCAAGATATGACCAATACTATACAACATGGAGCAGAGGATGTGTATGAAACTTTCAATATAATAATGAGGAGAAAACCAAAGGAAAATAACTTTAAGGTAATCTTTGGGCTATATAGCTAAAAATGCTATGTTGTAATTTGGATGACTTTTAAGGCCTTAATACATAGATATTAGATAAGAGAAACATTTATTGAGAAGATTATCGCCACTGCATTTTTATTTGATTTTCTTAAATTTTTAACAAAAAACTTAATGAAAGCATTTGCTAAATCCACTTGTCTTTTGAGGATTTTAAAGTTTAAAATATAAATTAATCTGGGTATTATTCTAAAAGTCAGCCTCCTTCCTTGCTTTTTGTATAATAGATATTCAGTTTATGTTCCAGTATGAGATGAAGAAAACTACTTGCTTACTTGCTTACTGGGCTTCTTTTTTAAATAAAAAATAGGTGTACTTCCAAATCATTTTAAGAACAAAAATGTGAAACTTCAGAGCTCTGAATTACTCTATGTTATAGTCATTTATAAAAGTATAAAATATAGTCATTTATACTTTACTTATAACTGGGAAAATGATAGTATGGGGGCTAAAGATTTTAATTGTATAATAAATTTGTGGTGAAAGGATTTTTTTTAGTACAGGAAGTTTTAAAAAATTATTTGAACCTTAACTACAAACTTAACTACAAAACTTGAACACTGAACAAAGCTCCATGTGGCAACATCTAGCTTTTGCACAAGAGTGACTTTCTTTTCTCTCTATCCAACAGCATAGTGGTTTTTATACAGTCTTGTAACTTTATTACCTTTTTAACCCACTGTTGTGATTTAAGGAAAAAAAAAAAGAAAAGCTCACAAACAAACTCATTTGCAATCTGAGTAGTGAAAATTGTGTTCTGTAATGAATGTTACATTATTAACAGTTTGATTTTGAAGAACTCACTTCAGGGGAAATGCCTATTCTTTGGGTTCTTAAGATAGTTTTCAGAGCCAATATCACTTATAGTGATTGTATTTAGAACTCTACCACACAGAAGTTTTCTGTGCCTACCTTCCTTTCCATACTTATCAGTTAACTAATCAGACTGTAGGAAAAAATATGTTATGTTTCTTCTGCGGTCACTTACGTTTTCAACTTATTCACACACTACCCCTGTGTTGATTGCATTTACTCATTGACATTAGAAAAGAGAGTTGCAGTTCTGTTATCATAGTTCCTCAATTCTGCAATCTAGAGTTGCACCAAATGAATACTACAATAGTAAAGATAAAACAAAGAAGAAAAAAATGAAATAAAAGAGCTTTCATGTGAAAAAAAGGTTTTAATGCATACTAAATTAACCCTGAGTATACTGTAGTTCCTGACTGGTTTAAGTTTTTTGCACAGCCCTTGAGCTCTGAATTATCTGTCCTTTTGTTGGGAAGCAAGCAAAGTAGAAAAGGATTACATTTGTACTGCAGGGTACAGAACGTATACTTCACAGAGTACCTCTTTCCTGGAACAAAGAAGTTGTAATGTTCATTATAGATTTGGTAAGTCTGTGTTGTGGTTAAGGAATTGTGGGCAAAATTGGGGGAATAAGCAACTGCTTCTTACCCTCAAGGAGTTTATAATTTAATAGAAGAATCACATATTCAAAAATAGCTGTGAAGATTACATAGCACACTAAAGAAAAGTCTGTAATTGAACAACTAATTTTTTTTTTTTTTTTTAAAGATTTGTTTTATTTATTTATTTCTCCCTACCCTCTCATTGTTTGCATTTGCTGTGTCTGCTTGTCTTCTTTTCAGGAGGCACCAGGAATTGAACCCAGGACCTCTGATGTGGGAGGGAGGCACATAATCACCTGAGCTACCTCCGCTCCCTGCTTTGTTGTGTCTCTCATTATGTTTTTGCCTCGTGTTTCTTGTTGCGCCATCTTGTTGTGTCAGCTCGCCGTGCCTACCCATCGCGTCAGCTCGCTGTCTTGCTCATCTTCTTTAGGAGGCACCGGCAACTGAACCTGGACTTCTCGTGGTAGGCGGGAGCTTAATCGCTTGAGCTACATCCACTTCCCAAGCAACTAATTTTGACTAACAATTGACCAAGTCTTTACTCCTCGCTTAAGGACTCCTGCTTCTAACTTCGTAAATTAGATATTAAAGTGTATTAGAATTCTGTCTTATGATGAATTCCAAATAAATACTCTGGAGCTTTCTGCTATAGGTAAAATGTCTACATTTCATTTTAATGCATGAACCTTCAATTTTATTTTGTTCTTTGAAGGCCCTTTTCAGTGGCTTGGAAATAAGTGAGTAGTTACATGATTACCAAAAATTGAGAAAATGAAAAACATCTCATTTAGCAGTAATAAAAATTCTAATATCTTATTTATCAGTAATGAAATAATTAAGTCTATAGTAAAATAAAAGTATAGCTTTAAAAAATTCAGTTTGTACGAACTTTTTTGCTATAAGAAACTTTTCTTGACTAATTATGACAGTATAATAGGAAAAACATTAAACTTTGTTATACACAGCAAATTATTTTAAACCTCTCTGAGTCTTAGGTTTTATATCTATGAAGTGCAAATATAATCCTTTTCTACCTTTCTTGCTTCCCAAATAACTATAAAGGGTCATATTAAAGTCAAGTGTCTACTCAAAAGTCTAAATACTAGGCATCTAATACTCAGTTAAAAACATGTCCAAAGCCATACTCTTGTTTTCTCTTCCCTCATCTAGATTGTTCCCCATCTTATCTCTGTCCAAGACAAAAACATGGAGGTACCCTTGATTTCACTTTGTCTCATATACCACATCTAATGCATCAATAAGTGTGGTTAGCTCACTACCTCCAGTGATACCATGTTGAAGGCACTGTCATCTCTTACATCCTTTCTGCCATGGTTGCCTACCCCTCCTCTTAAACTGTTCTCCACAAAGTGCCCCAGGTAATCCTTTTAAAACAACTTATACCTTGTGTTGGAAATTAAATCATGTCCCCCACAAAAGGCATGTTTGGGTCCCAAACCCTTGTCCTATGAGTATGAATCCAAAGATAAATAGGACCTTTGAAGATGTTATTTGTTAAGGGGTGCCCAAACTGAATGAGGGTGGGCCTTAATCCAATATGCCTGAAGTCAGAATAAGCAAAGGAAATTGGACACGGGAGAGAAAGCCACATGGAGAAGCAAGAAGCAGAAGTCAACAGAACCTGGAAGAGAAAGGAAAGGATATTGCTATATGATTTAAAAAAAGAAAGTCCAAGAACCCCAAGGATCACTGGCAGCTGCCCCAGAACACCAGTCTTCTAGAACAAAGCATTGCCTTGCTGATACCTCCATTTCAGACTTCTCCTACCCTCGAATCCATAAGCCAATAAATTCCCATTGTTCAAGCCAACCCTTTGTATGGTATTTGTTTAAGCAGCTCGGGAACTAAGACATCTTAGTACCCAGGCTCAAAACTCTAAAAAAACAAACAAACAAAAAAACAAAACTCTAGTACTTTTCCATCACATTAGAAAATTCTTACCATCATTCACAAGGCCCTTCATTATCTATCCTCTAGTTACCTCTCCAACATTATTTTCTATGTTCTTCAAAATTCCAAGCCTTTGTACATGGTGTTCCTTCTACCTAAATATTCTTCCCACAGGTATTTACATGATTTGCTGCCTCACTTTACATGAGCAATTCTGTTTAAATGTCACCTCCTCTGACAACCTTATCTAATGTAGCATACCCCCTTCATATCATTCTCTATCCTATTATGCCTTCTTTTTCACTCATAGCTCTTATTACTTCCTATTAAATATTTGTTAGTTATCTGACTTTTCCATTAGAATTTGAGACTCTGAGGGCAGGGTCTTTGTTTTGTCTCTTTATTGCATCCCTAGCACCTAGAACTATATATGGTACATAGTATATGCTTAATAAACATTTATTGAGTGAGGGATAGAGAAGTCTAAGAGTTTTCAAGTTTAAAGTACCTAGAACAGTCTTACATTTGGTCATTTCTTTCTTTTTTTGTTAATGTTTAAATAATTTACTTATGCTGTTCTATGTAAACAGTAAAATAAGTTTTTTTCTCCTAATAATTCATCTTAATATATGATGGAATAGAGATTTGAAAGAGGTTAAAAAAATAGAACAGTTGTTTGTTTCACAGGCATAGAAATGGCTGTTTCTTTTCAAGGTGACCATTTTTCAAAAATCTGCAGATGGCTCATGTCATTACTCATGCCCTTTTTTTTTTTTAATTTTATAGTTGATTTTATTGAAATGTGTTCATAGACCATACAATTCATCTAAAGTGTACAATCAATTGCATTTGGTATAATCGCAGAGTTGTACATTCATCAATATTAGAGCATTTTCATTACTCAAAACAAACACAAAAACAGTCACACAAAAACAATCACACAAAAGCCCTACCCCTTGGTAGTCACCTTGCAATCTCTATCCTTCCCCTCCCATACATAACTGCTATTCTATTTCTGTCTCTGTATTTTATTCGTATTTACGTTTTCTGTAGATGGAGTCAAACAATATGCAGTACTTTTTCAATCTTCCATTGATGGAAGATTATCAAATGAATTACTATACACTACTGTTCATATTTGTTTTGGTTGTTTTTTTGCCCAAATATCACCCTGATATTAACCTCTTGTAACATTAACGTACAAATGTTCTGTTTCAGAGAAATAGATTATCTATGTACTATTAACCATACTCAGTTTCACCAGAGTGTTCACTATATTTTAAGTCCCATGTTTCATTTTTTAGCTTTCCTTCTAGTGATTCACTTGTCTTTAGACTTTCCTTTTCAACCACTCTCCTACATTTGGTCGTTCCTTAGTAAATAGTAGATTTCGGTCACTTCACTAAAAGTTTTTTTAAAAATTCCTTTCTTATATTCATTTATTCAACTATTTTATTGAGTGCCTATTGTGTGTCTGGTATTGTGCTATGATATATGAAACTTATAAAGATAAATAAGATACAGTTTCTACATTTAGGGAATATAGACTACTAATAAGAGAATTTAGAAATATAAACAAAATAACTACCATGGAAGGTTAGAAGGTGCCACAAGCAATAAGAATGGTGCAGATAAAAGAGGCATGGAAGTTCAAAGGAGGCATTCAGGTTCTGATCCCAAAAAAGGGGGCATAATTAACTTCCTTAATGCTTGGGAAAGGAAGAATGAATATTTCATTATATACTTGGTCAAGTGTCCCTCATTTCTTTCCTTCTCTCTTCGTTGTACAGCCTGTCCTAATGTGGATCCCTTGTTTCTTGCCTGGACAGTTGTGATAGCATCCTTTGTCACTACCCTTACTTTCCTCACAGTCAGTTACCTGTTTTTCATACATTTCTTTCCTCCTGCTATATAACTGATCATTTTACTCTTCTCAGAAAAATAGTGGCTTTCCATTAACAGTGAAATGAATCCTTCACAAATCCTTTACTTGAGTTAAATTAAAATGCCACTTCTTTATGAAACCTTTCCTGATGCCAAAAATTCTCCCATGTTCATTTCTCAACCTACTGTGATTATATTCCCATTTATTTTGTAATATTCTTTACTGTACAATATTCTGCTGCTTTATATTATAATTAAGGACATATTTTATCTCCCTAGTAGAATTGTAATTTCCTTAGTGAGTAGAGCCCTCATTTGGTTCATCATTGTTTTGTTAGCATACTCATTTATCTGTCCATCAATCCATTTATCTATTCCATATTTAAACTGTTCTAAATTCCTGCACTTGTGGAAATTATGTTCTAGTGGGGATTAGACAAACGATAAACAAGTAACCAAGTACATGAACAAGGGAAGTTCAGGCAGTGATAAATACAAGAAAATAAAACAAGGCACTGTGATTGAATGGGATAAACATATGTATTTTTTATTTTTTAAAGCTTTATATTTAAAAGTATAGTTTTAAAAGTTGGACTGTATAGCATTTATGATGATGATTAGCTGATTATTTCATTACTAATGACTTAGCCTCCTGATTTCCATATGTGAAGTAGATCACTTGGTTGAAATTTTTAGAATTTGCCTTGGCTTTTTGGTAATGACTTTTGATAGTATATGTATTAACTATAATAACATTTTATTATAGTCTTGATTCTTTCATTTGGAAATTTCCTTCATTTTGATGATTTTGCTCACTTTATTTTTTATTTCTTCTAGCAATGCTAATTTGAAGGCTTCTAAATTGAGATATGTTGCACAATTGAGGCATACATTAATGTGTGTGTGGTTGTATGTGTCTTAGCATTGAGTAATTATGGAATATAAGGTGGGAAAATCTCCAGGTTTCTAAGAGGAACCATTTTCCTTAAACAATATTTTCTTACTGTTATATAGACCTGAGTCAGATTTTTTCCCTACCCTATAGGAATCAATTGGTTAACTCTTTTATGGCATTCTGTCTAAATGAACTCTTAGTGGATAAACTGTTCTTGCCAAGTTTGGTCTTTTGTTTAACTCAGTGTATGGTATCAGCTGAAAATATAGTTGTTGATTCAGTCCAGCCAAGCACCTGTCAGCAGAAAATAGCTTCCTGCCCTGAAACACTCGGGAATGCTGGATTAGTGCCACCAGCTCTGCATTCCAGAGAAGTGCACATGTTTGAGATGTCTTATTGATCCAATCTTTTTCTGTCTTTACTGACAGGCTGTGCTGGAGACTATTCGGAACCTGATGAATACTGATTGTGTGGTACCTGACTGGCTGCATGACATCATTTTAGGTTATGGGGATCCAAGCAGTGCACATTATTCAAAAATGCCCAATCAGATTGCCACCCTTGATTTCAATGATACGTTTCTCTCCATTGAGCATTTAAAAGCCAGCTTTCCTGGTCACGATGTTAAAGTAACTGTGGATGACCCAGCTCTGCAGATACCCCCTTTCAGGTAAAGTCATAGCTGGATATACTCCGTTTAAGCATTAGGCCATCGGGATTGTTAGTTAAAGTAAGTTTTGGGTATTGTACCTGGATTTTGTTTTGGTAACTCTTGCTCTTACCATACAATAACTGGGATAAATTTACATTATTTTGAATCTATTTATTTCTAATTCTTAGAGCAAAAGTTATTTTAAGACCACAATAAAAGCAGCATTTTGTCTTTTAAGGTATCAGCAAATGCTTTCCAAATTTTACCTATTCACAACATGGTTATATTTAATGTTAAATGATCTTTGGTTTTAATAGAAATAGAACAAAGTACTTGAAGCAATTGATTGCTGATCCCTGAATTCCTTCATATGGATTAGTGAGTGACAAAGCACTCACCTATGGGTGCTAGCACAGGGCTTACTTTCTCTTAGTTTGAAAATTAAAGCACACAGCTCTCAATTGGCTGTTAAATATAAATATAAAAATTCTACATATTAAGAAAAATAAATATTTTATATCAATCACACCTAGTCTCCCTCCATAGTTCCCTAATCTTATTAATGGCAAAAACCGTTCTAGTCACCCCATATTGAAACCTTAGCATTTTTTTTTTTTTTTTAAAGATTTATTTATTTATTTCTTCCCCGCCTCACCCCCTTGTTTTGTGCTTGCTGTCTGCTCTCTGTGTCCATTCACTGTGTGTTCTTCTGTGTCTGCTTGTCTTCTCTTTATGCAGCACCAAGAACCAATTCTCGGACCTGGAGTGGGAGAGAGGCGCTCAATCTCTTGCACCACCTCAGTTCCCTGGTCTGCTGTGTCTTTTATTGTCTCTCCTTTGTGTGTGTTTCTGTTGCGTTATCTTGCTTCACTAGCTCTCTGCTCAGGCCAGCAAAAAATGCGGGCCAGCACTCTGCACGGTCCAGCACTCTGCATGGGCCAACTCTCCGCTTGGGCCAGCTCGCCACGTGGGCCAGCTTGCCTTTACTAGAAGGCCCTGGGAATCAAACCCTGGACCTCCTATATGGTAGATGGGAGCCCAATCGCTTGAGCCACATCCTCTTCCTAGCATTATTTTTTAATCTTTTCATTCCAGTAACTACTGCCATGTCTCATAGATTCTGCCGTAAAATACCTTTTCATATGTTATTCCTGATTGCTACTTCTCTAAGCTCATAACACTTTTTGCATTTATGATGGCAGTGTCTTTCCTGCCTCTTATTTCCTTACTCAAGCTCATCATATGCCTTATTGTTGGAGTCATTCTACTCCCTAGCTAAAAAGCTGATTGTTCCTATTCTTTGTCAAAATAAGGGTTGACCTCTTAGTCCCCTTTATTCTTAACATCTTTTTTGCATTGCCTATCCTTTTAGAATGTGAAGAAAGATTGGATGATCTTCTACAAAGTGCACATAAAGAACTACTTTTTTAGTTTAATTTTAGGTAGTTCATTGACTTCCCTCAAGTTCTGTGGATAGTCATCTCCTAAGATATCCCTGAACCCAGGCTAATAACTTCTGCCTTAAAGCTTGATATTTCAAACTCCAGCCTGCCTAACTAGTCTTATTTCCCTCTGTTATATCCTACGCTCCAACAGAACGGTGCTACTTGTACTTGAGCCTCTGCTGTTGCTTCTTCTTGGATATCTTCTCTTCCCCTCTTTGTATATGCAATTTCTTCTAGGCTCATCTTAGATGTCACCTTTCCCTGAAGTCTTTTCTGATCAAAGGAAGGACAGTGTGTAAAGTACTTTACAATGCATGTGACAAGTATTTAAATGTTATTTGATTCTCTCCTAATCAGATGACTTTTTCTAGTTTGAACACCCATAACACTCTATTCATAACTTATTTTAATGCTTGGAAATCTGCTTTTTTCAGAGTTTATGCTCTGATAGTGAGATCCTTTTGGCCAGAAATGTTTTTTATTCATCTGATTATTCTCCAAACAATGCCATGCAAATAAGTGCTTAGTAAATCATTGTTAATTATAAAAATGAACACAGATTTTGGTCTTTTAGGATAACTTTCCCAGTAAGAAGTGGGAAAGGGAAGAAAAGGAAAGATATAGATGGAGAAGATGAAGACACTGAAGAGGCAAAAACTTTAATTGTTGAACCTCATGTTATCCCTAATAGAGGTCCTTATCCTTACAACCAACCCAAACGGTAATTTTACTACCTATGCTAATTATGATAATGAATACTACTTTTAGTAATTTTTTAAAATTTCCTGATTCTTTGTAAGCCCCAGGAAGCTTATGTTTCTGGACCCTGTTTCTTCTTTCTGTTCTTTCAGTCAGTTGAATATATCAGATATTTTTGGCCATTCTGTAGTCATGATATTTCAAAAAGAAACATTTTTAGATATTATGAGAAATAAATATTAGAGGGTTACCTTATTTGAGCACAGGGTTTCTTACTTCAAGACCCTGTGCTACATTTAACAGTAGCTCTCATTCATTCATGTGTGTGATGACTAATAAGTGGCATTATATTTTGTGTTAGAGTGGGAACTAGAGCTTTGGCACTTCAAATGAGATCTGGAATGGATTAATAGTATTGAGAAATAGCTAGTCTTTCTTTCCAGTAGATTCATTCTATTTTGGTTGATGCATGGTGGGGGATGGAGATGTGTGCAGACAAGGGGATCATTCAGAAGAGATTGAGAGAACAAGGAGAAATAGAGACCAGAAGTTTAGACCTCTGATCATTGATATTTAAATTTTCACTGTCATTTATTTATTTTTATTTATTTTTTAAATTTTAAAAAAAGTTTTAGGAGGTACCAGGGATTGAACCCAGGACCTCGTACATGCGAAGCAGGTGCTCAACCCCTGAGCTACATCTACTCCCCAGTAAGAGTTGGGTTTTATTTGTTTGTTTTTAGGAGGTACTGGGGATCGAAACCAGGACCTAGTACATGGGAAGCAGGTGCTCAACCACTGAGCTACATCCACTCCCCTTACTTTTATTTTTAACTGACTTTTTATCTACTCTTTTATTTGTAGTAATACAATTCAGTTCACTCATACCCAGATAGAGGCCATCCGTGCTGGAATGCAGCCTGGACTGACTATGGTAAGAGAATTATAGTTACATACGTTCTTACATGGATTAAAATTAGAAGTAAGCATTTTTTAGTGTGTGTTCCTTTTAAAACACAAAAACCCAACCATATTTGACTGTTTTTAAGTAATTGTGGCATCTTGGGCATATGGAAATCTTTCTGCTTATTTCAATATTCATAAGTAAAGCCGTGCCCGTTTGTGCTTTTTGCTCTTAACAGCATAGTTAACTACTTATAAACAGATTGTATGGCTCTCAAAACCTAAAATATTTACTATCTGGCCCTTTACAAAAAAGTTTACTGACTCTTGATTTAGAAGTCTTGTATATTTAATTTCCAAGTGTTTGAAGATTTTCCTGTTTACCTCCCATTACCAATTTGTAGTTTAAATCATTATGGTCAGAGAACATACTTGTATGATTTGTGATTTTTGTTGGTTTTTTAAAAATTTGTTCAGTTTTGTTTTATGACCCAGGATATGATCTTTCTTGGTGAATGCCCCTGCGTTCTTGAAAAGAATATGTATTCTACTGTTTTTAGGTAGAGTGCTCTATAAATGTCAATTAGATCCATTGGGTTGGTGATATTATTCATTACTTCTCTTTCATTGCTGAATTTCTATCTACTATTTCTATTGATTTTTGAGAGGGGGGTGTTGATATCTCCAATTATAATTGTGAAAAATTTTTTTCAGTTGTCGGTTTTTGCTTCATGTGTTTTGAAACTTTGTGGCTAGATGCATACACATTCAGTATTGTTATATCTTCTTGGTGAATTGACTCTTTTATCATTATGTAATGTCTGTCTGTCTTCATCACTGATAATTTTCTTTGCTCCGAGGTCTAATATAGCCACTCTAGCATTCTTATGATTAAAGTTGACATGGTATATCTTTCACCATCCTTTTACGTCTAACAAATCTATCAGTATATTTGTAGTCAGTTTCTTGTAGACAGGCTATAGATGGGGCATGTGGTTTTATCCATTCTGGCAGTCAGCCTTTTAATTGGTGTGTTTAGACCATTTACATTTAATGTAACTATTCGTATTCTTTGATTTAGGCCTACCATTTTATTATTGGTTTTATGTTTGTTCCCTCTGTTTTGTGTTCTTCTGTTTGCCCAGCCTTCTTTTGGGTTATTTGACAGTTTTTAGTGTACCTTTTTAATTTATCTATTGTGTTTTTTTAAATCTATGTCTCTTGTATAGTTTTTTATTCATGGTTGCTCTGGGAATTACAATAAACATACCAAACTTTTACCTTCTTGTCTTGTGTATTACATCTACGTATGTTGAAAATATGATCAGGCAATGTTAGAATTTTTGCTTTCAACAATCAAACATTTTAAAGAACTCAAGAAGAGAGAATAGTCTACTATTATATTTACCTTATTACCATTTCTCTTACTTTCCTTCATTCCTGATATTCTGTTTTTTCTGGTATCATTTCCTTTCTCTCTGAAGAATTACTCTTAAAAATTTTTTTCCCTCTTTTTTTCTTTTAGGAAGTACCAGGGATTGAACCCAGTACCTCATGTATGGGAAGCAGGTGCTCAACCACTGAGCTACATCTGCTCCCCTTTTACTACTTCTTTTAGATCAAGTCTTTTAGCAATGACTTGTCTTAGTTTTCCTTTATGTGAAAATGTCTTTCATTATCCTTAATTCCTAAAAGATATTTTCACTTCATGTAGAATTCTGGGTCAACAGTTCTTTCCTCTCAGTCCTTTTAAAATGTTATTAAAACTTCTTCACTTCTTGGTTTCTGATGAAAAATCCAGTCTTTGAAACATCCTTTTGATGTGTGTGTTTCATTTTTCTATAGTTGCTCTCAAGGTTTTTTGTTTTTAGTTTTCAGCTGTTTCGTTTTAATGAGTCTGGGTTTGGATATCTTTGAGGTTATTCTGTTTTGGATTACTGAGCTTCTTGAATCTCTAGGTTTATATCTTTTGCCAGATTTGGGAAGTTTTCAGGAATTACTTTATCAAATATTTTTTTTCTACACTGTACTCTTTTCCAGTTCATTGACTCTTCCCCTCTCCTGCCCATTCTATTATTGAACCCATCCAATGACTTTTTAAAATTTTGGTTGTTTTATCTCTCATTTCTGAAATTTCCGTATTCTAACATTGTGGTGATTTAGTAGTTGGCTATGTATTCATCTCCTTTTTAGGTTGTGGGCCCACCTGGTACAGGAAAAACTGATGTGGCAGTCCAAATCATATCCAACATTTACCATAATTTCCCAGAACAGAGGACTCTAATTGTTACTCATTCGAATCAGGTAAATAACTACATCTTTGTGTGTTTCTAGGGGTGGGGCTGGAGCAGGGGGAAGAGATTGAGGGAGGGAAGGATGGAGGGGAGTGACGCATGAAAATACAATGGAGGAGAGTTCTCCTTGTATGATAACCTGAGGCACCACAGAATACCAAGAAAGGATGACTAGTGTAGAATTTGCTATTGACTTATTCTTGGATGTATTTAAGGATATATAGAAAAAAAATCTCTTTATTTCTAATTGAAGGGGGCAAAATATGGAAAACCTAAAATGAATATTAGCTATATGATTAAATATTTGAATTAAATTAAATTGCCATTTTTTTCCTTCTTCCATGCTAAGCTAGAGCTTTTACTTTGAGATTGGAAGCATTAACCCTTAACCCTTAGTACTAGCATTTTTCCTCATTTAGTAGAATGAGTAGTCCTAAAAGACCACCTCCAAGTTATAACGATACTGGATTTAATTTAATACCTTTGTGAAATATACATATTGAGAATCTATATTAGATCGAAGGATTATTTTAGGTTGCAGGTACAATATGTAAGGCATTTATAAATAGCTAAAGCAATTAAAACAAACTCCTTTTTTGTATATAATAGATGAAAATAATTTTTATATCTGTATATGTGCCATGGTAGTCAGTCTGAAGCTGTCACTAATTGTAGAAATGAGAAGAAATAAGTAAAATTTATTATTCCTGGTATAAAATGTGAGAGGCAGCCCTCAGAACATTGTGAAACACATTATAAAACTTGCATGGGGATTCTAAACCTCAGAAGGTACTTATTTTCTGAGAATAAGTATTAATAATGGTAACTTCAGCTAACCAATTCTTTAGAAGGGTTTCTACAAACAAATGCAGCGTTTTTAGAATGCTAAATGTTGATTATTCTGTTCATCAACTTTTAATCTGCAGGGTTTTTTTAGTAATATTATGTAGTTCATTCAGTTGTCGTATTTTTATAATATTTTTGACCTTAATTAGCAATTGTGGCATTTCATACAGTAGTCTAAAATTATTGGGGGGGGCAGGTTTGACTGGAAATTCATCTTGATAAAGGAAACACTGGTGAAAAGTTGTTTTCTATTTAATGAAATTTAGTCTGTAATAATTGCACCTGTTTGCAAACTTTTAGAATGAAAAAAGAATAAACTACGTATTGACTGTTGTTTTGACAAAATATTTCTGAGTTTTGTCATAACCTGATATGACTTCCTACAGTATCCTTTACTAATTGGCTTGTATAACAATCAGGAAAAGTTATTTTGCAAAACAGAGACTTTATTGTTTGCTTGGGACCTCCTTGATGTCCATCAAATTGTTGATGTTTCCGTTCAATTAAGTGTTTTTTTGCCAAATCTTCATTTTCATGTGATTCATGCAGTTCTCCAAAATCACTATGTGACCTGAATCTATTTGGTCCTGAGTTTTAAATGGCAATAATCAAAAGTTAGAATAGTAGGGGATTTTTCTAAAACTTTATGTTAATCTACTCAATTTCTGAGTTCTGATTGCCAGAATTTTTACAGCAAAGGACATCTATATTTGCATTATTTTGGATGTTTACGAGACTGGATGTTGACCTGATAAACAAGGTTGGACATTGAATGGCAAATGAGGAGAGATATTTGAGTGGGGACTAATTTTTAAATGATATCATTATGTTTATTTCTATACTATGAAACTTTTTGCCTTCCTGCGTAACCCTTAGCTGCAGCAGTTCAGATAATGATCACTAGGATTTGAAGGGACCCTAAATGTGAACATTTTATAGAGAGATAGGGATGACTTTTTAATGGCTTTCAGCAGAATAGTTTGCCATAAATGAGTGCTCTGCTCTTTGTTGTATTGAAAACTTTAGACTTTCAGCCGAAGATTCGAATGATAGGTGTCACCTTTCCACTTTGTGGTTTTTTTTTGATGTAGTCTATCTACTACTCACTGCCAGAGAGTCCTTCCCCAACTGCAACTCATGGAAATGCTGTTGAGTGAAACAAAACTTGGAGCAGATTATTATTTTAGTATTACAGCTACATGGGGAAAATCACAGCTGAGATAAAACTGTTCACTTTTCACAAATTAGAAACAGAGGTTTTGTGGGTAGGTGGTTTTTATGGTTTATAGTTACTCATTTGGCCAAGTATACATAGGCGGCAATTTCAGAAATCAATAAAAGTACTATTTTGCTTAAATTGTAAATGATCTAAGACCTGTTTCCCTCTGTGTTTTGGTTTTGATTCTTATCTGCCTGGGCAATGCTCATTCTTTTCTATCCTTCTATTTGTTAGTTTTTGTTATTTTTGAAGGAGCCCGCTGATTCCTCAGAACCCATCATTATCCTGTTTGTTTTGTTCTCCAGGCCCTGAACCAGTTGTTTGAGAAAATCATGGCTTTAGATATTGATGAGCGCCACTTACTGCGTCTTGGTCATGGAGAAGAAGAGCTGGAGACAGAGAAAGATTTCAGCAGGTGAGCAAATGGAAGTGAGTTTTAAAACAGTGTATAAAACAATTTTAACCTTTTCTTCTTTTTCTTTATTAAAGAAACACTAAGAGAAGAGAGCAATGAAAATCCAGCTTAATTCTGAAAGGCTCTAGCATAGCTTACCTAGACTGTGGGTTGATTTAAAAGTAGTCATGATATCCCTCAGCTCTGTGTGTTTGTGTCATTGTTTCCTTGTATATGCAGTTAATTCATTGAAAAGAGTTTTCTTGTTCATTTTTAAAAAAATTGTCAATTGCCATTTGCTTTCTACTTATTGAGGTCTTTTTTTAATGTTGCCAATTCACATCCCTCAAAACTGTATAACTTTAGATGATTCCTTCTGCATCAGTTGAGATGATCATGGTTTGTTTTTTTCCCTCTTTCATTCTGTTAATGTGGAGTGTATTACATTGATTAATTTTCTTGTTTGAACCACCCTTGCATTCCTGGGATAAATCTTGCTAGTATTTTATTGAAGATTTTCACATCTGTATTCAAAAGGTATATTGGGCTATTGTTTTCTTTTCTTGTAGTATCTTTGTCTGGTTTTGTTATCAGAATAATGCTTAAATTATGGAATGAGTTAGGAAGTGTTAAGCATTATCATGATAGCAAAACCAGACAATGACACTGCAAAGACAGCATATAAATGGATCATGTTTTTAAAAAAATACATTCTGCCTATCTCTGCCTTTTAATTAAAGTTTAATCCAATAACATTTCAAGTAATTACTAATAAGGAAGAACTTAATTCTTTTGGTCTGTTTTATGTTTTTTTGTTCCTCAGTTCCTCCACTGCTGCATTTTCTTGTATTCTTGTGTTTAAAATTTTTTTTAAGTGTATCATTTCAATTCCTTTTCTTTAGTTATTTTCTTAACGGTTACCTTCAGCTAACCATTGAATAATCCCAACTTAGTTTCAATGGTATACAAGCACTCTGCTCTTATATATCTCTGTTCCTTTCCCTTTGAATTATTATTGTCACATATTACATCTTTACATCATGTAAGCTTTATTAACAATAAAGCATATTGTTTTATGCTTTTCAAATCAGGAAAAAAGAGGAGTTACAAATCAAAAGTACAATATTGACTTTTACATTTCCCCATGTACTTACCTTTACAGTTTT